>VYZW01023654.1:162761-211823 GCA_013401315.1 Balaeniceps rex
GAAAAAAAAAAAAAAAGAAAAAGGAGAAGTTTCTCTTTGGAGAAACTTTCATAATTGCCAGGTAGAGACTAATGTTGCTCAAGCTATATAGCAGGTAAGAAGTAGAAATCCAGCACCATCTTGTCCTTTCAGTCTTCCACTGTGATGCATTTGCAGACATACTGTCGAAATGCCAGAGAGTTTAGGACTGACTTAAGGCCCATTTTTATTGAACACACAGCCCGTGTAAAAAACTAGTTTTCATTCATGCCTCTAACAAAGTTCAAGGATTTAGCAAGCCCATCTGGTAGAAGGCAAAAAACCCAAGCAGAATGTTTTCAAATGTTCACAAAATCACATGAAAATTCTCCAGCCCACAACTCTGCTAAAAATAATACTGCAAAGCTTTTTGCTGTTCAGCTTCTGGAGCCTATGCTCAGATTAACCCCGGCCATATTTCATGAACTCTTACTGTTCTTACCATATGTATTCTCAGAAGAGGTCCTTCAGGTATCAAATAGCACAGGCCAAAGAGAGGAAACATTACAGGATATAAGCAACATTTAAGGTAAGCAAAAGGAGCTGGTGGAAGTGGGAGGGACTCTAACTCTACCAAAAATCATGGTCTCCTTTAGGCAACTTTGAAAATACCAGGGTGACCATATAAAACAATATTTGTAACAGTTTTGTAAATACAATTAAGAACAATGAAAGCACCAAAGGGAAAACCAAAAATCTTCAAAGATATATTTAACGATGACGGTCATTTTTATATACATATGTTTGTGCGCATACAAATCCATGCATATGTACATATGCAAGCACACTTCTATAAATACACAGTCAAACATGGGGCTGATTGTTAGATAAATATTAACACTATAAATCATTGCAATTCCACCTGCACAAGGCACTAATATCTCTGACTCATTACTTACCCAGGTTAGCTGGTAAGGGAATTTTCAGTCTTCTGCTTCTGAAATCCTTTCCAAAGATGCCATCCTTAGGCTCACTGTGAGTTGCTGAAGCCACATCTTTCCATATCTCTGCACTCTTCAAAGTGATAGTTCAGCTTCCTAGGCCATGGTTACATGACCTACTTGTAAATCTACTTTGGCTTCAGAGATACAGGTGTATGGGGGAAAGGTAAGGGGGTTTCATTACCCACTAAAACTGGCTACTGAAGGTGGCAGATGTCTGACTGCCAACCTGTGGTTTAGGTTATGGCCATGCTGCTACTGGCCATTTGTAGACTGAGTTGGGGATTAGCTACAAACGGAAAGGATAAGGACTACCATGGTGCTTCCTGATCTGGTTTTGCGAAATAAGCAGCTAACTGGTTTGCAATGCAACATTCAGCGTAAAGCATGGTAGGAACAGGCTCAAAGCCCAAAGACTCCAGTGCATTTATATTTGTTTACTTTGGGTTTCCGTTTGGCACCACATCCTAAGCTTGTATAACTGCAACAGGGAAATAATGACATGTGCTGACACTATTTTATATTTTCAGATGAGAAAGAAATTAGTATACAACTCTCTGCCTTATCTGTGCAGAGCCAGGGTTGTCTTTCCCCAGCTCCACCCGTGCTATGCTACATTCCTGCTAGACTATCTCCGAGGGCTGGCAAGAGAACAAGAATCTCATTTTGCAAAAGCTGGTTCCACCATGGCTCAAAAGAAAGACTTTTCAGAATTTATTGTGAGAAGTGAACACAAAATAGACAAAATGTATAGCGCCTTCAGGTCCTTCCCTGGCCTGAAGTGGAGTGAGGACTTCCTTATATGTGAGTGCTTTGACCACAAAGCTACTGCCTATACTTGTGCTAACATGTGTGAATATATGTGACAAGACTGGATCCAACACAAGGTAAGAATTTTGCTGAAATGAACGTATTTCCATGAAAAACTTCAGCTTTGGGGAAAGTGGACATTTTCCAATGAAAAACCATTTAACACCCAAACCCTCCTTCAGCCGCTCTAATCTCAGCTCCTACCCTATCACATGGACCAAAATCTTCAGAGGCAGATTCCTTCCTGCTTTACATTTGTGTAGCTGTGCTGTACAAACAGCACAACCAAAGAAGTTCAACCAGCACAAAAGGAAGTTACCTTCTGCATTGCACTCTGGCAGGCCATCGAACCCCAACAGCAAGTTGCCCTCATCATCATACTGTCCATAGGTGCCTGGAGGACAGGTTGGGGGTGGTTTCTCAGTGGGTGGTTCAGTGGTGGTTGGTTCAGGAGTGGTGGTGGTAGTTGTAGCAACAGTTGTTGTAGTGGTTGTAGTAGTTGTTGTGGTAGTTGTTGGGGGTAGCGTTGTAGTAGTAGTTGAGGGAGTGGTTGTTCTCTTAATCATTTCAAGACCAATCAGAGGCTTCCCTCCAAGGCTTATTATTGGTTTATCTTGTGCACTCGCTACAGGTTTACTAAATCTGCCATGTCCAAACAAAGGTAATCCATCAGGACTCACTATTGGGGCACCCTTTTCATCTAGGAGAGAAGAACAAACCCAAAAAATCTCACCATTAATCCATTTCAGGCTTATAGCATGGTATTTATCAACAGTAGATACCACAAGAGCACTGAGAGTGTGATTACAGCCTCCGGTAACTAAGCTGACAGAGAAGAAGGTTGTTATCTAGGAAGGCATCATGGCTAAGGAAGCTGGAAAATGGTTCAGAAAAACCTCAGATAAACCACAGTGGTGTTCACTTTTATCAGCTGTGTGATAAACACTTCTTGGGAAGACTGCAGGGAGGTTCCACTTCACAATCACATGTGCAGAGACAGCGCCTGCATTTAATCTAACTCAGTCTCGTAACTGTTGATGAAAGGTATGATGAATCCATATTCTGCTTCCTAATGTCAAACACGTGCAAGGAAAAACTGGGATGAGCTGGTGAGATGATGCTGTCACTGCAGTTGAACTTTTGTGCCAAATTCTGGATACTGCAAATATTCATGGTAACCAGTTTAACAGCAGGCACCGAATTTGCATTCAAGAGATCTATACAGGTGGACTGATACGCAAACAGCAGTGTTTTCACAGATCACACACAGGGATTTTTACTATTTGTGGTCAGTTTCAGAAGAAAAAATAAAATAATCACATACATATGGCTGGTACAGTACTAGTGGTGGGGAATAATTATTTCTATGTATGCAAAGATATAAACAAGCATCAATCATTATTCTGGCTCAGTTGTGCAGTCCTCTCTAATGCTGATACAAGCGACATGGACTTGGGTGATTCTTGCTGCCTCATACTCTGGAGCCCCACAGGATGCCCCAAAGCCTCCCCAGGACCTGCAGTGTGCTCACTGCCTGATGGAGACCTGAGGTACAAGCAACTCCAAATGGCTTGCATGGGACCTGGGGACGCCTGAAACATTCAGCAGCTCAAAGACTTGTACCATGTGCACAACAACTGTAGATTTTTTTTCTGTAAGAAGGAAGCTGTCACTTACCAACAATTGTACGTCCATCCCCTCCTAATTTCACTCGGAGAGGGTTGCCTTGGGAATCTTGGAGGTGTTTTCCTTCAACATTTAACACTAGCCCTCGGTCAAGATCTACAATCTAAAAGCAATAGATGGACTCAAGTTTAGCTAACACAAGAGGAGTTGAAATGAAATTTCACAGCAACAGAAATCCTGTGGAAATTCAGATGCTAAGTGTGATGTTCAGGAATAGCCACAACAACCCCAGACTTTTAAAAGTGCGTCACTAATTGTATAGTAATCCCTGAAAAATCACTGCTGAAGAAAGTAAATCCCCAGGAGCTGGGGTCCAGAGTTGCACAACAACCATATTCATATCGCCTACTGTAGCTCTCATGTGCAAAGGAGCAACTCCCTTGATTTTCTTGGGCTGCGCAACTCCAAAGGTGGATTTCTGTAATACTGATTTGAGTATGACCCTGAGTCCTTTTGAAGATGGGATTTAAAAGCATGTCTCTACTAATAAAAAAAAAAAAATTAACTAGTTAATTTAGATTGAAACGGCAATGAAAACAAAGTAGCAAGGATTTTAATTGGGGTAGGAGACTGAAGAAAAGCCTCTGTTCATAGAACAAATCTGTCTGAGAGCTTGGATTGAATTCAAGAAGTAACTGAAGTTAAAATCCAGTCCTCGTTGTTATTTGAACCCAAAATAGCTGAATTGTATGCTGTTTTAACCTGAGGTAACAGACACCGAGCCACAGAACACAAAAATGCAAAAGGTGCTAAGTGCTGGGAGGAAACTGGGAAGCAGATGTGAGCAGCAGTTCCAGGTTGGCAAAACAGACTTACATTTGGTACTATGGAAAAGACTGTAGCAGGAGGGACAGCAGATCATGAGATCAGTCTCTGAAGCCCTCCAGGCCCCAGATGTTGACGTAGATCCTCTTGCTTTACAAGCTGTTCATCCTGCTTGCAGCAATGCCTTCCTCTTGTGGGGTAGAGAGAGACGCCCCACGGCCTCCCAAGGACCTTTCTAGCCCACTTTCTGGAGTCTATTTAAAGGGCTTTGGGCATGCTTTTCAAAATGCCTCCCTTGAATGTGACATGCCTGATGCACCTTTTTACGTTCCTCTAATGCAAACGGTAAGATTGAAGTGGCCATAAAATAAATGTCTTTATGTGTCATGCTGTGTGTGAGCAGCTCTACTGACGCCACAGAGGCTGGTCACAGTCTCCTCCTGCTCAGCATTTGGGCAAACACGCAGGGAACACCAGTTCCTTCCCTGCATTGGTTGGCTATAAACTCACTGGAAAGGATTTTAAAAGACAAGGTCTGGGCATGTAGGCATCTAGTGGGGCTTTCCTATCAATGGCATCTGAGCTCTTCTGAAAATACCACTGGAAACATGTCTGTACAAATGGCAAAATACTTAAAGATACCTACGTATGTTCTTTTAAAGCATTGTGACACTTACAGAGTAACTTTACATTTCGATACTCTTGCTCACAAGCTTCTCCTTGGAGCGTGAGTCTGGGAGAAGCATTGCTGAACACATCTTTCACAGCAGCTATCACAGGCAGTTCCCACTCACACTGCATGCCAGACAAGCCCTCAGTCACTGGGGAGCGTAAGTTCCACTGACTTTGAGGAAAAAATGTTTCACTAAATTTATGGGAGTAATGCTATAGTTGAAAATTCAAGCCATCAGGCTTTAAATCAGACATTTAAAATGTTCAAATAATGAACAGAATATGCAGAATTTGACATTAGATTTCAATGGAACAGTGGAAACTAGATCACTAAGTATAACCTCACTTTACAGCTTCATTGACTGAGGGCGCTGTTCTCCTTCCTTTTCTTAATCAAAATGCAAGTACAATAAAAGGCCAAAGCATCTTGAATTTGGAGAGAAGGTCACCCTACCCACTTTGTTCCTTGAGGGCCATTGATTACTCTCTGTCCACTTGGTTTTCCATTATTACCAGGTATTATTTTTCCATTTCCATTTCCATTTTTCGTTGTAAGATTAGGTCTGCCATTGTAACCTGAAACAGAGAAGAAAACACACTATTCTGAAGAAAGCCATGCAACCTACAAACCACATTTTAAAATGCAAAGAAATGCATTTTCTGACTGATCTGGACATAAAGGAAAGCAGAAAGAGCCCTCACCACACTCGGCAAACCAGGCATTTCATTTCTGCTTGGAGCAACTGTTGTGACACTGTCAGATCCCTGTAGCTGACACAAGCATCTGAAATGGTTTCTTTTGAAGAGGTTTAACACTCATGGTTTGTTTCCACCATGTTTATTTGGTCTCTTTATGCCCTCTTGGTTTTTTAAGAAAGCAGGCCAACATTTCTAGATGGCACTACAGCCATTAAAATGTTTGTGATCTTTGTAAACGTTTGAGGAGTGGGGTGAGGGAAGAAACCATTATTAAACACAACCACTTGTTCATTCCTACCCTTATACAAAGCTCTAGTGACGGACTGAAAGGAGAGGGGATGGGAATTACCTCCATTTTTTTTAACCTGTAAAAGGAAAGAATCTTCTTCTCTAGCTGAAAAAACACTGCTCCACAGAGGCACACTCAGCTCAGAAGTGGAGAAGCAGTGGCACTGAGCTGCAGACCACATTGAACAAAACATTGTTATCTACATACAGCATAGAAGGTATTTACTAAAACACTCAGGTCACAATACTATTTTGGATGTCTGTGCATTGGAGGGAGAAAAAATATTTCTACCTAGCAAAGTCACTGAGAATGTCTGGGATTCTCCACAGGTGACATGGGGAATCAATGGGTGACACACCTTGATGTGTAGTGGACCCTCTGTTCCACTACCCAGGGTCAGCAGATAATTTGCCACAAAGCAAGCTGCTAACATTTGGGGTAAACCACAGCCATAAAGGTATTAGAGGGCCTGACTGTGATGTGAGCAGTCCTCAACAGGAATGTGCAACCCTGAGCTATCACTTAGAAAAAAGAGGAAAGTGGCTTAAAAATTAATTAAAGAAAACACAGAATGCCAGGATGGCATGAGGAAACACCTTGCTGCCTAGGCATGGGCAAGGGAGCACTATATAACCTATATAAGCCTTTTAGTAATCCATATGATAAAGAGCAATATACCTGAGAGGCTGTCATATTCTGGGTACAAATGTGCTTTCAGTGTGCGCTCAGTGAAGTCATTGCTCAATAAGGAACATAGCCCTTTTTCCAATTTAGTACCTAACTCTGTCATCTCCCGTGTGGATCATGGGATCCTGTGCAGATCAGACCACAGGACCAAAGGTCTGGGGCACCATATTACACTGATTAGACAATGTCCTCAAGAACTGGGCTCCCTGGGAACCACCAAAATAAAAAGTAATACGTTATACTAAATAACTGAACCTGCATTGTGATGGAGGACTTTTCATCTAACTGCTGATCTTAGGGAAAACACAATTCAGTGAGATTACTACAACAAAGACGAGATACCTTGTCTATAAGGAGGTCTAACAAATTGCCGTTGGGAAGGGCTCCGTAGCCTGGAGTTCAATAGTCGCTGGCGAGGGGACAAAGTGGAAGAAGAAACTGTTGGAGAAGCAGTGTGTGTGGTGGTAGATGCAGAAGAACGTGGCCAGACAAAGCTTGGTTTAGATGGGGTATGCTTATTAGAGGACTGAGTAATGGATGCTATGGAAGAGCTTCCTGGTGATTCGGGAGAAGATATTTTTAACGTTGGAGTTTTTTCCTTCTCTTCCTCTTCAGAGCTTACTTTGTGAGGTAGAAGAGTGTCCATAGATTTCCTTTTATTGCTAGTAGTGTCGTCGTATGTGTTTTTGTTACCTCTAGAAACAGAAGGGGACCATTTTGCTGCCAAAGATGTGGGTTTCTCTTCCACTTCTTTCTGATCATATTCACTGTAATAATCGTCCTCTTCATTAGAAACTGACTGACGAGACTTAGATGAAGAGGAGGAAGGAACTTTTTGAGGAAGTTCAGCTTTGGATGTTTTTGAGGGCAACAGGCCATATTTTTTCTCTGTTTGGGACACTGTTTTTGTAGCAACCCTTGAGCGAGTAGGTAATGAAGGACGAGCTTGTCTCGAAGAAGTGGATGACAACCTTGGATTATACTGATTGCCTTTTCCTGTATCACTGGAAGAACTGGAGTCTGGCTGAGTAAGCTTGGGTTTGTAGGAAGGTACCTGAGAACCTGGCTGCTGTTGCTTTGATAGAGATGAACTTGAGCTTCCCTGAGAGAAAGATGCAGGTAATCCCCTAGAAGAGGACACCTCTTCAGGAAACACAGAGCGGCTGCTTGCTCTGTCACTGCCTTCTGTTACATCCTCCTCCTCATCATCTTCCTGCAATTCTTCGTTACTCTGGGATGAGACGCGAGATGGGAGGCGCCGGCCCCTTGAATGCAGTAAGGAAGGACTGGTTTGTGCCCTCTGTGGAGGCTCTGAGTGGGAGGTCTTATCCAACGAAGGATGGGGGAACGTCTTTTTAGGCAAAGACACACTTGGTTTTGATCGAGCAAGCATTTCTTTTACCTCTTGACTATCCTGCTCTTCAGGCTTATGTTTGGAAAGAGAAGACTGTAAAAGAGAATGCTTTGCTGGAGCAGCCACTCGACTTTGTTGTTCTTCTGAGTCAGAGCGGGGTGACTTTTCAGTGTGTGTCTCTCTGAGGTGAGAATCAGAATCAACCTGAGGATTTCTTCTCTTGGAATAGATTGCTGAAGAAGACGGCCTGGAAGAGGGTAGAGAAGGAAATAAGGGGTTTGCATCTTGCGAGTCCTCCCTATAATTCTTATCAACATCTTTTCCATCATATTTGGCACTGGTGGAGGAGCGAGAGTGAGGTGAAGTGTGACCAGAAACAGCAGACCTCGATGAGACTGCCACTGCAGCTAATTTTGAATCCTTCCACGTGCGAGAACTGGAGCCTGAGGGAAGCCTTGTTTGCTGTGACCTAGAACTGGGCTGTCCTGTTCTGCCCTCTGTTTCTTCACTGTCAAACTCATTACGGCTATCACGAGCATGGGAATCTGCTGATTTTGAAGAGGGTTGATGTGAATGACCTACAGAGCCAGACCTACTGGGATGGCTTGGGACAACCTCACGAGAGATAGCAGTCTGCCGATTTGATGGCAAAGCCAGGCGACTAGGCTCTGAAGTTTTAGAAGACACTTTCACCAGCATGGGGTCTGGCTTTCCTTCCACATTACCCGCAAGATCATTATTTTTGGCAGGCAGAGGATGGGAAGAGGTTTTAGAAGGCACATTAGTGTTGCTTTGCCTCAGTTGCTTTGTTTCATTATCTGCGTATTTAGGAACAGACGAGGCAGAAGAGTGTTGTGCTGACAATGGTAACAGTGCTGGTGGCTCACGTTTCTCTGTGCTCATCTGCCGCGACAACTCTGATGTGTGGGTTCGAACAGAGATCCTCCCTGAGGCAAGGACAGGGTGGACTGGCCGACTAGGGGACAAGGGTCTAACATTCCTCCTCTGATCCTGGGCTTTTGGTGGCGTCGTTGGAGCTTCTTGGGAGGAATCGCGGTCATCTGTCACCTCAGTGGATTGGAGGTCAGGTTCCAGCTCTCCTACCTTTCTAGAAGGTAACTGAGATTTACCTAGGACCCCTCGAGTCAAGATTTTATTCTTATATTCAGAAAGAAGACTCTTTTTATCACTAACATTAGGTGAAGGAACAGACGACTGCTTAGAGGAAAGCGATGGTTGGACTTTTGAAGAAACAGAAGTTTGAGAAGGAGATGAGCCAGCATTCCCAGTTTTTTTAGCCTCTGAATTATCTTGATTTGTTTGTTGCTGAGCAACTGAATCCTCATGAGCATCTGCGGGAAAAAAGTGTTTATTCACAACAATAGAAGAAGCACAAAAAAACAACCAAGAGAAGAAACCAGCCAGGTAGCAAGAACAAAACAACTTATGAGAATATGAGACAATAATTATTTCTGTATTAACCAGCCTGTGGCGTCTGGCTGAGTAAGTCTTGGCTTGTAGGAAGGTACCTATGTGGAATTATTGTAGCTTGGGTAAAACTTAGAGCAATTAAAATCAAATAACTAAAAGCAGGGACTGCAACATCCTATCAGTGGAACCAAATCTTCAGCAGAGCTTAGTCATGTTGATGGCATGGTGCTGCATTATCCCATCTGAGGCTGTGGCCCACATTTTTAGTTAACTCAGCAAATCTTCTGTCCCCACAACAGCATCTTTCTGGCAAGAAGCAAATGCAAGGAGTAGTATCTGAGTAAGCCACTCTAAGTGACTTTCAAGAGCGGGAGTTGTCAGGAATAGTGCAACCAAAGACCCAAAGCATTGCATTCTTTGGCCTTTGGATAGCAAGAGCACATAGTGTTTTCATGCAGGAAATAGAGTACAGTATGCATTTATTTAAGATGTTAAAATGTCCATAAAATGTCCTTTTACATGCTGCAGAGTGACAAACGCTTATCTAGAAGCATCTATTTGGACAATATAGTGATGAAAAGAGCTAACAGAAACAGTACTAAGGAATTAAAATCCCGCAGGAGTGCAGAAGAAGCTAAGTCAGTAAGAATTAACATAACTGGGACTAAGGCAAGAATAGGCAGACTACACAATTGGTGCATGGCTTGATGCTCACCTGCTGGGATGGCGACACTGAAGGCTTTAGACTGAGGACCTGGTCCCCTCCTGTTTGCTGCACGAATTTTGAAAATATAGCGCTCCCCGGCCTGCAGACCATCTATTATGGCTGATGTTGTAGCTCCAGAGTAGGTGATGGACTTTGCTCCAAATGGCTTGAGAGCCGGGGCGTATGAAAGAATGTATTCTGAAATGATTTGGCAGACGGTTGGAAGGAGGAAACTGAAAACAGTCCTGTTTCCAGCGGACAGACTGTATGGGTAGGATGAATTAGAACGTGCATTACTAAAATTAATACACTCGCAATGCACGCCGGTCAACAGCTGGAGTATAAAGACATGAGAGAGAGAGATATACATATATATGTAGGTAAGTTGAACATTTGTTCATCTTAACAGACAAAACCAAATCACATCAATGACCTAATGACTGAGACAGAATATGTTAGCTATACCTTTGTAAAAATACATAAGCAACAATGCCCATCGGAGTGAAGTGTCACCAAGAGGAGCCGGATGACAGCCGTGTGCACTTCCAGAGAAGGTGTGGGGGACATGAGAAAGTTACAGCACCAACTACTGTGCGGTTTGGTGTGCTGCACCAGGAGACCTTTTTTTGTTTCTGGATGCCAACTAATAAAGGTAAAAAAATGAGTCCTCTGAAAAAACTAACTGCCATATATCAGAAATAACAGAGGAAACTTACAAAGAGAAAATGCACTGGATGCAGAAAATATGTATGAACATTGCTGGGAAAATACACACTGTCCTACTACTTGTGGAAATCTAGTCTTAAAGACTGTGCAAATGTTAGGTAGTGCGGATCGCTACAATCAGAATACCCGTGTCGTTACGGCTGATGAACCACGAACAGATTTTAGACTTCTCAAGAGAAAGAGAAATTTTGAACTTACTCATTAGCTACCAAGATATTTGCAATCAACAACACATGATCCAGAGAATATTCTTCCAAAACATAACTTGCTTACAATGGTGGACAACACACAATTGCGTTGCTGACTGTAGCTATGCCCACAACAAATAAAAATGTTAAAAAATTTTCTTTCCCACAGATTATTTGGAAGAGCAACAAAATGGTGTATTCACATAATTATCGTTCAAGACATCAGTATTAAAATTAGGTGACATTATTCATTATTATTAATTACTTTCTTATCCTACATTTCCAACAGAGCCTTGACACAGCTATAATTGCACTGTACTTTAAGACCCTAGTCATGCAAAAGCAGCTCTGCCAGTCCACTGTGGTGAAACTCTACCAGCTCCAAAGGCCATATACTCATTCCTCAGCAGTGCTGGAGCCTGAGGGGCATCCCCATGAAAACACCAAAGCACTTACTTTAATCTTGGAAACAATATTACTGCAGTCAAATATAAGTGTTTCCAGCTGAGTCTTTGCTTAGAGGGGTTTTAGCTGTAATCTACGGGCCAGTAGGTAGAATTCATGCCTGGATGATTGAGGTTCTTATTCAGAAAATATACTTCTACCAGGAGATAACAGCACTGCATATTGCCAAATGGTAGCAATAGCACTCCTGTCCAACAAAATCAAAATCTGACACACTGTGCTTAACCATAGCCAGGGCCAAACACCACTGCAGAGAGAGCAAAGCAAGGTCTTGTTGCCACTTAAGAAAACTCCCCCTGCTCTCATCCTTCAGTTTAGGATTACTGTGGTAGCTGTGCTCTGTATTAGCTTTCTGTACTGAGAGAAATGTCACCCCTATAGGAATAATTGTAGGCATGAAGAGGAGCCTTCCCATTCCACTCCCAAGGAGTGCAGGTAAGATCTCAGCCATGTGCAGGCTTCCTTTTCTTTTCAATCTTCTGTAAGAGGCATGGGCATTGGACCAAAACAGGGGTTTGAAAATAAATTCCAAGGGCTGCCAGTTTTCTCTCTCTATACAAAGAAACATAGTAATACTTGAGGAATCACAGTGCCATGATGGGAAAACTCTAGAACATAACAACTCCTTTAAAAACAGGAACCTTAATTTTTTTCTGAAAATGAGCCCATATTCGTTGTGTTAAGAAATAAGCTATGCACAGATCATCAAAATCCAGAAAAAAAATCATCAATATTTTACATGCAAATGCATTTAATGCTCAGTTGAAAAAAATCAATGTATTAGAAGGCATGGTAAGCTTTGGATTGTTTTTTTGTTTTGTTTTGTGTTAAGATACACAGGAGTTGCTTTAATTGCAGAGGCACTTGTGTAACTTCTGGTAACTCTCAGTTGGCTACTGGAGGGCGTTTTCTCCCATTACTTTAATATGTGGTATAAATATATAAAAGGACAGGGTTGAAAAACAAACGGACCAAAAGACAAAAATTCCTGATTACCATGTGCTATCAAAACGACTATGAAGTGCTAATTCAGTGATTTCACTTAGCCAGTATAAATATTATTTTTGTCATTTATTTAGTTTAAAAATAAGACCTCTCCTGTAATACTTCATACTCAAGAAAAACAATGATATGTTAGACACCTATAAGCGTTCAGCCCTTGAATATCAGGTATCTTTAAAATGATTGCCTTGGATGAATCATCTAAAGATCAGCAGACAAAAATGGACAAAGGGCTACAGACTGCTCAAAATCAGGAGCAGATTTGAAATTTCAGATAATGTCCCTGCATGACCCTACTTTAAGAAATAATAATTCTTGGACACAATTGCAACTCCATTGAAGCAACTGGCAAGACTCCTACTGACTTCAAAGAGGAAGGAATTCCACCACTGCCCTGAAGAACACATAAAATAGGTCTTGTATGCAGACACGGTACACTTCCCTCCAGGCCAAAGGTTTTTTAAGTCCTGAGATGCTACAGTACTGATAAGGCACCTCCAGAAACTTGTGTAATTCGAGAACACAATCCCGTCAACCACTGGAGAATGGGAGCGGCCAAAAAATCAGTCTGTTCATTTTCGGAGGGAAAAAGGAAAAAAAAATCCCAGAAAGCTTTTTTTTTTTAAAATCCTATGCAAGTAAATAGCACTGACAAATTAGCTTTATGACCATGTACAGTAACGCTATAGTACACAAGGCTTATGCGTGCTATCTGTTGAAATCACTATTTGCGCTTGCTTCTTAAGCTGAGGCTTTCCTTCCACGATAAACTAGAAATAAAACACAACATAAACCCACTCACTTTCTTGGCAACTACCCAACTTTTCCTTCTTCACCTAACTGTTACAAATCCTTTGGGAAACTTCCTTCTTGAGCTCCGTTTCGACCTGCTTATTAACGGAAGAAGAGGTAAGCGTGCACGCGTGACACCCTGGGAAGCTCTGTGACATCCCAGGCACACGGTGACGATGGCTTCCCAGAGGTGGTGTGGAGACGCTGGGCTGGAAACAAGAAAATCTTGCTCAGGTATAAGCCATTAACAAGTGAAAAACTCCTGGCACAGTCAGTGGTTCCAGCTTGCTGCGGAGCTGCAGTCTGGCTTCGAGAAGACCAGCTCCTTGAGGGGGTTAAAAACTGGCAGTGATGACTTACCTTTGACTTTTCCTTCACTCTCTGGGAGAGCATCCCAGGATGCTGCTACAGAGGTTGGTTTCCCCTTTAGTGGCCAAACATCCAAATTTTCAGGTGCACTGGCAGGAGCTGTGAAACAGCCATATGCAGAAAAGGCAAGTAAGAAAAGTTGACCTACACAGCATACACCTTTTGCTCCTTCTTCTTATAGCAGAAATTCCTATATGGCCATTTCAAAGATAAATGTGAAAAGCACACATGGCTCAGGTCCATGCAAGCCTGTATTACATCTCTGAATCAGACTTCTGTTGTGAAATTTTATTCCATACTTTTAGGAACAGGCTGTCTGCACAAGACTGCTACTGTGGCTTAGCTGGAACGATGTGGCAATGTGGTTGTTATGGACCACTTCCCTGTACCAAAGGGGCCCCACAGCTTCTCTGTGGTGGATGCAGGATTTAAATTTTCTGCCCACAGACAGGGACAGCAGCCAGGCTTCTCCTCCCAAAGGAAGGGGCACACCCAGCTGCAGGGGTCCTAGGTGTTGACCCGTCCCCCAGAAATACCCAAACCATCTCCCCCTGGTCTCGTTGTGCCACAAGAGCAGCCCTGGTGTGCGCTCCAGGACACTGCTGCAGGGATGCAGGCAGCAGGACTGAGGCTTTTCCCATGTTCCCAACCCTCTGCTGCCCCAGGCAACCACTTATTCTGGCTTTCCCTCAAGTCAGCCCTATTTCACAGCTCAAACCCTAAGATTTGTGTTACCCCAAGGACCTTTTGAATACATACCCGCCTCCGGGGTCCGTTGGTAAACAGACACGCTCCATTTGCCTTCCTTTTCTCCCTCCAAGATTTGGACGGCAAACTCATACATGGTGTCTGGCACCAGATTCTCCACCAGCGCCCGCCGGTTGGATACCTGCTTGTAATCCCACCTTGCCGATTCCCCCTTTTCCCGATAGCGAACACTGTATTGCCTGGGATCAGAAACACATGAAAATGAAAATTCACGTGTCAAAACCTAGCATTAGCAGAACTAGAGCGGGACGGGGCTGCTTTCCCCTCAGCTAGCCTGCTGGGGCTTACTGGGGAACCTACCAAAATGCAAACAACAAAGTACCACCACCACCAAGAGCCAGCATCTTTTAAGCAAACATTTCTGCCTTCCTCTAATGGAGTCTGATTGCTTTCAGCCCAAGGGATGGACTGCTCTTTCCAGCCTCTTACTCAAAACACCCCCTGCCCCGGGGGGAGCTGCAGGGCTTTCTGAACCAAGCCAGGCATCGCGGGGGGCTCCAGGCCACCATCTCGCTGCCCCATGGCCATGAGCATGGCCGGACGGCTGGGAGGCCCTCACTCCCAGAGCAGCGCTGGTGGCTGCGTTCCCACATGTCTGCCCAGATAACTGCTTCCACAAGGAAACTGAGAATATCTAAAATTACCACTTCTCCTGCTGTGCCCCTCAGGGTGTTTCAGCACTGGGTTGCACAGCCTTTTGGTGTTCCCAGGCTGAGCAACACAATCGAGTGCTTTCAGACCTTTGGCAGTTTCCAGCCCGTTTCTCTGTTTATTTTGGTCTCCAACTGCTGCGGCATGCTGCTGCGAGCCAAGCTCTCCCACTCATGGGAGCCCCTGACCTGCTCAGCCTCAGCTGCACAGGGTTTCTGGAGGGTCAGTGGATGCAGGGGGCACTGACCGGTGTCTTTTCCATTGCAGTGATGCTTCCTTCACCCACCGTATGGTTGTCTTGAAGCTGTAGTCTGTTCTGACAATCCAACTCAACACCTCACCTCTGTGGACTGTGCCCTGTCCCCCACCCCTTCTTTCCCCATGCACACATGGGGATTTGCTGACCGTGGTGATATATCAGCATTTGAATAGCAAAACATCCCCAGTTGGTGCTGATGAAATTTCAGAAGGGACCTAAACCCCTCTAGCCCAGCACTTACACAGACCTCTAAATACTAGAGACGATGGCGCAGGGAGGCAAGGAGGGTACATCACCCCACATCCACCCATGTCAGGTTTCTAACAGCTTCTCTGAAGCATCCCCTACCAGCCATTGTCATAGGTAGGGATATGCAAATTCCTATGCCCTAAGCTAAATTATTCTCATAACCAACTGTAATTAAATAAATACAAAAGCAATCAGCAGTGCATTGGCAGCAGTTCACCTTCAGTATGCATTCAGAAAAGAAAACACAGGGCTAACTACCTATTTGCTGCAACCTTCTGTTTTTCATACAGTGGGTCTGTCCAAGAAACGAGCACAGACTGAGAGGACATAACTCGAACAGTTATGTCTTGCGCCACCTCCACCTCTTCCTCCTCTGAAATGGCAAAACAAAATACCTTATCAATAGCAACGTCAGAGTTCTCATAAAAAACAGTAACTGTCTTCAGCTGACGTTATAATACGATGATGAATAACAAATACAGCAGTAGTGGAAAACCAAGTACATTGATTACTGATGGTACCCCATGGAAGCATCATTTCTTCTGTTAGTTGTCTGCTTACAAGACCAGAGTACTAATATATTTTACAGTCCTTCAATATTCTATCAGTCCCCAAACTGTTACTTCCAGCAAATGTCTTATTAACGTACTGACATTCATCGTCTCTGGCAAACTCACTGCTAGAGCTGCCTGGAGAGCAGAAATTTTGCCTTATGAAAAATTATGAGATTTTAAAATTTGGTTTCATTTTGAAGGGCAAGAAAACCAGGGACTGTCAAAAATTCTTCACAAGGGAGAATTCCTGCATATTTTACATTTTCGAGTGCTTCAAACAGGTTGTCTGAATTCAGCTTTTCATTTTTTATGGTATAGAAGGCAAAAATTTTAAAAAATTTGAAAAAAAAATCATTGACGTGGGCTGTTTTGACATATCAGAATATCTTTTGCAAGTAACTTACAAAACTTTAAAATTAAGTGAAACTAATTTAATTTTTTTGAGGTTTTAAATTTTGATGAGGCTCCTTTTTGTATCTGTCCATCAGAGTTTTTCCAGTCTAGTCTACCTACCACCCCATGAAAGATTTATTACTCTTCCTATTAGTGTCACAGCGACTATTCCCAAGTCTCCCAGGGGCACAGAATGCACAAGGCGCAGCTTTCCAGCCCAAGATTTACAGAAGAGTAACACTGGTAAAATATTGATGTCTCAGGAAAGGAAAGGAGCCAGCAAACTCTGGAGTACGGTTTCATTCTTTAGTGACCTTACTCATATATGACTGAAGTCCAGGGAAAGATTGCCCTTTTCTTCAGCAGGTGGCACGTTACCGCGAAACCCAGCACTGCCTGCACAGAAGGCAGGCAGCAGGGAAGCACATTTCACTTCTTCCCATCAGGTTTTTAATGCAGAGGGTTCTCAGACAGTTCCAGGTTTTCCAACCCAAATGTCTACTACACAAAAGTGGCTCAGAGGACCCATCTACTACTCACAAGTGGCTTAAGGGACCTATTCACAAAGTTTTGCAATGGGAGCACCTGAAGAGAGACAGTGAACATGAGAGCGGATGGCATCACCTCCCCAGAAAAGGTGTGAGGTGGAATTTCAATACACCATGGTTCTCAGTTCTGACAAAGGTGTTCTCCATCACCATCAAAATAACTGAAACACTCTGGCACCCCCACGGCATTCTCATCGCAATGCAAGGGGGTGAGAAAGCAACACTGGCATGGAGATGACTTGGAATCTCGCTCATCCTTTTTAACCTTGGCAGAAGTATGTAATGCTTTCTTTCCAAAAGAAAGGGAAAACTTTTGCTGACCAGGTTTAGCCTTCTGGAAATCAACCCTTCAGAAAAGGGGGTGGAGATCTAACCATTGTGGAAGTCCTGGCTTTGATTTAACCAAGTCTTCTCATGCGGTTACTGCAGTGCATAACATTTGCCAATAGCTAGAGAGGAGGAGATTTGAAAAAGCAAAACAAAAAACCCAACAACAGAAACCCAACCAACCATGTTGCACAGTCGTATCATTTTATTAATCCTGCATGAGTAAGAGAAGCAATCAGAGATACCCATCAAGCTCTTTAATGCACAGAGAAAAACCTAGCAGCTCCAGCACCAAAAGATTTGCAGTCTAAAAATCACAAAGCTATCTCACTGCATTCAAATGTCTCCACGAATTGACAGCAGATGTGAAGGAAACATACCTGTGACTTTTTTTTTAGTTAAAGATGACCTATAGACAGGTTGGCTCCGTCCTTGGGAGCTCCTTGATGGCAGCGAAACCACATGAACTGACTCAGAGGCTGTATATACAGGGAAAAAATAGAGGCTTTCCTGGAACCTTTTTCATTGAAAAAAAATTTCAGTCTTTTCAGGCAGAACTCTGTTTTATTCTTTTCTGAGATACAAAATGAGAAGCTTACTTGAAAGTTAATTTATTTAGAGTCACAGCATTTATGTCAGTGTTCAATATGCATGCAATAAGAACAGTAAAGTTGGTATTTTAGAAGCAGGAAAGCAAATTATTAACATGAAAAGACCATTACGAGAGTCCTATATTCTAGGATTGAGTTTTTCTCCTGATAATTTGGTTATTTAAACAACATTTATTCTCCCTCTTTCTTTAAAAAAACATAGTATAAAAGTAATGAAAACAAGAAGTAGATGCTCCAAACCATGTTACACAGTATCTCTCATCAAGATTCAGTTTGTTACTGAACTCCCACTAAGTCTGTGACAAGATTTCCATTGACTTCTGTACTGCCTGGACAGGCTCTGAACCTGCAGAGCAGTGGTACGTGTTGGCCATCAAACAAACAGCAGAGCGTCTCCCACACATATGTGTCTCGACCCTGTCACCTCGGCACAGACACCAAAGTGTCCCCTCCACAAGCAGTGCACAGAAAGATGAAAAAGTGAATACTAGAGAAGGGATGAGAAATAAGTACGAGATTCCTGTTAGGAAAAGGGGGAATAACTGATAAAGGTGACTGAGGAGTTTCCTCTCTTTGGAGAAACAGAGATAAAGACGTGCGTTTAATACAAAACCCACAAAGCAGAAGGGGAAATAGACATTTACATTGCAAAGCCAGGAATTCTGGCAGCCAGATGTGATTTTGGAATCATCACCCACTTTGTAACCCAAGACCAGATTACCTGTGGGACAGGCTTCCCGCCTACAGGAGAGATTTTGAGAGAAAGAAGCCTAACCTCGAGCGAACACACCCAAACAGCACAGGAGCAAAGTAAGACTCGTGAGTGCAGACCTAGCGCCCGCTCGGGAGAGAGGAGCTCAGGCAGCAGGACAGAGACAGGTCAGCCACGACACAGGCAAGTGACACAAACAGCACAAAGGGAAACACTCAGCCTCTGGGGAAATAAAACTGTTGCAAATCCCATTGATAGCATTAGATCAGAAATCCTTTAAATCAAGGGCAGGTGATCTAGGGCATGAGTGCAAACCATCACAGCACGGCAGGGCAGGAGCACAGAAGAGGCCAACCTGATTGTCCCAGGAGCCCTTAGCGACCAGGACCTCATGAAGGAACTGGAGAGAACATGGACACACGAGTGTAAAACTCTAGTATGGAGCCCATGAAACAGTTTTAATGGTAAGCATGGATACATTTAAATTAAAGCATTAATTTTTTCTCCACTGGAAATAACATAGTGACACAAAGTGTAAGAAGAGGACAAGAAACAATGGATTTCAGAGCCGTCCCACTGCATGCAAAGAGAATCTGAGCTATGGCTCTTCTCCCCAGCCCTTCCCTCTGCTATTAATATGAGTAACTCACACATGGTGTCTCTTTAACACAGCATCATTCTGTTACGCTTTCTACCCTGGTCATCGTCTTTTTCTGTTAAGAACGTGTTACAGAATGAAATTATAGTGAGCATTTTCATTTATAGGAAGAAGTCATTTTGATGGCTACAACAACATGTGATCTGTGACCACCTAGCAGCCACAGGGGATTACGGAACTGTGCTTGCTCAGCTATATGCTATCAGGGAAATCCCACTCACCTAGTTTTCTCGCTTCCTGGTTTTGTCGCTCTTGCAGCAGCGGAGCATAGCTCATCCTTCGGCTGCTCTCTCCGTACCCACGGAGGTAACCTTGGGATCTGCTGCGTGGACCCCTGAAGCCTGCTCCGTAATGTGGCTTCCACCGAAAAGATAACTTCCCATCGGGAGACTGGGCGCGCACTCTCAGAGGTCTGTTTGGCATGTCCTTCTCTTCAAAAAATAAGCAAACACACACACACAAAATCCATCACAGTTATTATGAAGCATGTGATGTACAGCAGCCCACATGTCTGTTGCAAGCACATCTATTAAATAGCATCAGAATAAAGGGCATAATTTTATAGGTTTTTAATCTTGCTATAAAACCCAACTGCAGTAACAACAAGTTTTCCAAGAGGGATGTACAATACTCAATAGTGTCTTTTCCCAGGCTCTTCCGACAGACTGGTGCAAGACACTGAAAGTGAAAACATATCGTAATACAAGGACTCCTGCCAGAAACTGGGGATGTCTTGTAGTTTTTCTGTTTAATCTTTTCCTTTTTTTTTTTTTTTAAAATCCCCTTTCCCTAGTTCAGGCACATTTCCCTAGTTCAGGTACATTATTTTTTTGGCAAGTGCTAGAGGTCAGTGTAAAATGAAGCACAGAACCGTTTCACTATTTTTAAACTTTTTTTTAGAAAGCCATCCGCATTAAAAGCAGGTTCTCTTCTCCTAAACCCACCGCTACTGGTTCTGCTCTCTGCCAGCCTTGTATTTAACAAGGCTGTTCTGCACATGCTTCAACTCTTGACTTCCCAAACTCCCATTATACGATCCCTTGAGCATCCAGCACTGTAACAGGTACCTTATGCAAGTTGTTTATTTTTACATTTTCTGGCAAGTTGGCAGTGTTCTTTTAAGAAGTGACACTGATGCAAGGATTACTCAAGGAACCACTCTGGTTGCTCTGAACGGCATCTCCAGTTTTCATGGCATCCTCCATTGCACATGACCTGCACCATGCCACTGCGCAGGCTGCAAGCAGAGCAGACAGCAGGAAGAAAGGTGCTGGCAGCACGAGCCAGGACTGAGATCTCCCACACTTGTAGCGGTTTTTTGCCTCTTATCTTTTACATTTTGCACTCAAAGCAGGTCTCTCAGTCTCTTCCAGCAATGCCATTCCACCAAGCAGTAGGTTGCATGAACCTGCTAGCACAGAGGTTACATGCTGTATTCAAACCCTCTCACTTGCTGGCTAAGCCAGTCATTGCAATCACAGCAATGTCAAAAGAGACTGGGACAGCAACAGCTGCCAGAGACCTGGACAGACAACGAAAGGCAATGCACCAAAGTACCCCCTGGCAGAGCAATAGTGAGATCCTCTTTCCTGCACCAGTTCAGGAGCTCATATTTATTCATGACAGCACTTAAAGATGTTACTTTAAGTATGTATTGATGTCTGCATGCCCCTATATACACCAAAAGCAGGTCCATTTTCCAATATTTCTGCTCAGTGACACCTTCTATAACCAAACTGCTCACTGGTCTTGATCTGCTGACAAGGTTGTATCTTCTTACACGCTCCCAACAAACATTCTTCCATTAAATTACCCTTTGGAAGGGATCATAGCTTAAAGCTGTTTGCAGAGCTTCTCTTGAAACCCCTGTGAGAAATGCAAGGTTTCAGTGCTGATGAGGTGTGTAACATATGCAGAGAACCACACACTCCTAGAGAACTCTGCTTTTCTACTGAAACACTGGGCAGCAGCTCAGCGTGGTAAACCTTGCCTTTTTATTTTGCCTACAGAGAGACAGATTATCAGTTTAAACACATGGACTTCAGCAGTGTCTCTCCTCTGGCTGCTCCGCACCACCCCAGCAAAACGAAGCAGCTATAAACCCAGATTAATCAGCCAATTAAGCTGGTTTACAGACCCTTTATGTTGCCAGAGCAGTGTATACTAGCTGGATCACAGCAGTGGATCTGGTCCTAAGTGTTTAACAAACAATAAATGCTGTTTGCTATACAATAAATATGGTTGCTTTCATGAGGCTCCCTGACCACTTTTCAAGGAACATTCTCAGTCACGCACTCTATTAAAAAAACACCTGCTCCCACACAGTTTCTTTTTCTTGCTCTCCTGAGCAGTTGCTCAACACAGATTTCAAAAGCCCGCTAGTCACTGATCATGTAGGCACACAGCCTTCATTCACAGCACCACCATGGAGAACTGAAAGAGGGCAAAATTCAAGTTGGAAGGAACCCCTGGAGGTCTCTTCTCAACCTCCTGCTCAAAGACAAACTATCTCCAACACTGCATGAGGCCAGCCCTGGTTTTGCCTAGCTCAGTCTTCAAAACCTTCCAGGATGGAGATGGCACAGCCTCCCTGTGGACCTGCTCCAGTGCTGCACCAGCTAGCTGCCTAGGGTGAAAGCTTCTGTCATAGAATCATAGAAATCATTTAGGTTGGAAAAGACATTTAAGATCATTGAGTCCAACTGTTAACCTAGTACTGCCAAGTCCACCACTAAACCACGTCCCTAAGCACCATGTCTACATGTCTTTTAAATACCTCCAGGGATGGGGACTCAACCACTTCCCTGGGCAGCCTGTTCCAATGCTTGACAACCCTCTCCATGTAGAAGTTTTTCCTAATACCAAACCAAACCTCCCCCAGCGCAACTTGAGGCCGTTTCCTCTCGTCCTATCACTTGGTACTTGGGAGAAGAGACCGACACCCACCTCACTACAACCTCCTTTCAGGTAGTTGTAGAGAGCGATAAGGTCTCCCCTCAGCCTCCAGGCTAAACAGCCCCAGTTCCCTCAGCCGTTCCCCATAAGACTTGTGCTCCAGACCCTTCACCAGCTTCGTTGGCCTTCTTTGAACACGCTCCAGCACCTCCATGTCTTTCTTGTACTGAGAGGCCCAAAACTGAACACAGTATTCGAGGTGCAGCCTCACCAGTGCCGAGTACAGGGGTACGATCACTTCCCTACTCCTGCTGACCACACTGTTTCTGATACGTTTTCCTAATGTACAACCCAAACCTCCCAAACGCAACTTGTGGCTGCTGCCCAGCGTTACAGCGTTACAGGCAGCCTGCCACCACCAAGAAGTGGCTTCCTTGCAGCCCCCAAACAAGTAGCTGTTGACTGCTGTGGGATGTCGCCCTATCCTCCTGTTTGTCAGACTGGGCCAGCCCCGCTCCTGCAGCCTCTCCTGTAGCCCACGTGCCGCAGGTAGCCACCACCTCCCCAGATCTCTATATCTCTCCTGAGCAGCCCAGCCCTGGCCAGAGGTGAATAACACCTCCCCACGACCAACCACACTCTTCCGGGCGCCTGCGGCTTGCCAGGCTGCGGTGCAAGCACACCGTTTGGGTTTCCTCTTGGTGGCCCCACATGCCACGGAGCACTGAGAGCCTGCTGGCCTGGGATGGCCGGGAGGGACGCTGCAGCCCATAAGCTCTGTTCCCCCAGTCAAAGCCGCAGCTTCCAACTGGAATTAAAATAGAGAATTGTAAGGGACAAAGGATACAAAAGGAACCAGCCTAGCCAGAGAGACATATGGAAAGTATTCAATCTAAAACGAATGTGGCTTTAGAGAAGTTTATCGACCCTAATGTTGAATGAAGGGGATCAGCTGAGATTTTAAAACCAGGGCTTTCTAAGGCTTTGATTACTTTCCTCATGGTAGCACCACACTTTACCGCCCATTGTTCCCATTTCTCTAGTTAGTTCCAGTTTCTATTTATCTTTCCTTGTCACAGTTTGACCAGCAGGAATCTGAAGCCATCCAGGATGGAGCTATCAGAGAATGGTTTAAATGGCTTTGCTGGTAACTGCTGATCCATCAAAACCAGTATTCTTGTGTGAAGTCTGTGCCAGGCTTGACAAGAAAGGGATTTCTCATTAAAAACAAAGAGCAGCAGAAGGACCTTGCCAACCCCACTGTAGCCCACAGCCCAGGAGCCATCAGCCTGGTCTGGAATGAGGCTGAAGGCCCTGACATCAGCCACACAGAGGAAGAAGGTGAAGCTGGACTCGTGGCACCTCGTACGAGCACCTGCAGGGCTGCTGTCCTGCTGGGCTCAGCTGCACCGTTGGGCCAGCGCTCCCCAGTCAGGACATTTCCCACTACTTAAATGCCCCCTGGGACAGCAAGTCACTGCCTCCTGCTGTCACAGCCCCTGCACCTGAGCACTCTCCTGCCCTGGTCTCCTCCTCTCATCTTGGCTCCAGGAAATAGCCTGGATTTCCATGGGGAGGATAACCCTAGGACTGTGGAGGTTGAGTAACAAGAAAAGCTCACTGTGTCCTAAGGACCAGAATTTGGTCCTGCTGGCCAGGCTCATTCATCTTCAAAAAAAAAAACCAAAACCAAAACCAAAAACCCAAAACATTGTCCTAAACAAAAAACACTCATCAGGGAAGGGGTGGGAGGAGGAAGAAATAAATCCCATGCATCGTTTAAGTCATTCAGTTCCCCAAGTAGCCCCTTCCTGTGGGGACACTGAATTTCCCAGGAACAACAGTCTTGAACAGCTCACAGCTAACAAAAAAATAATTAGATGATGCTGTCACCACAGGTCAAGCACTATGGGGACACATCCCATCACCTTCCTGCATCACTAGGATCCCATTCACTGCACATCTAGGTGCTGGATGTGAACCTGGAGACGGCAAGATCTGAACCTGCTCAAAAGACTGCACAGTGGAATTTTTTGTCTTGCTGGTCTAAAGAAAGCAAAACCTCTTGAAAAATCAAGGCATCGTTTCACTCCTAGACCAAGGGAGACAAGAATAGGTCCAAGAAAAGGGGCATGGAGAGGAGGAGTTGAAACAGGGGAGATTGAAGTCAGTGAAAGAACTACTATAATAACATCAAAGGTGACATGGAAATAGGAACACACATGGAAATCTGATGCAGACAGAGAAGAAACATAGTGCTGAAGCTGCGAAAAGGGTAAGAGTGAAGGAGCATGGGTGGAAATGAGGGAAGAACTAGACAGAGCTGTAGCCACTGGATGCTGGGCTTCATCCACCTTCAACAGGATCTTGCACAAATCCTCCAGCCTCCTCCAAACAGATTAATGTGACAATAAAAATTGCCTCACTTAAGCACAAATATCCACTAGGTATACAAATATACCAATCTCAGCAACAGTGGTGCGGAGATCTGTAAATAAAACCTCATCCTCCCAGAGGGAGAAAAGACACATCAGATTATATCTGGGAGTTTGCACTCCCAGTGATGCAGGAAGTAGTAGGTTTACCAACAGGAGGACCAAGCACAAACAGAAACACCAATATCTTGCTCACTACCTGGCACAACACATCCTCACGTCACAGGATGGATACATTGCACTGCTGCTCACTCCCAGCATCAATACCACAGCTCCATCCAGGCCAGCTGAGCCCAACCCAGCTAAATGGGCAACCAGAAATGGCCCAGGACACCGGTCACTTTTAGGGCCCCTGAGCAGTGGGAAGCATTTCCACTGTTTCCCTGGGCTGTAGTCTGATCCTGCCAGGCATCTCTCCCTACCTTTTGCAATGGTCTAAACTTGGGCAGGTCACCTGAATCCTCGGTGGAAGATGGCCCTAACAGGTCCCAAGACAAGATTTTGGATCACCATGAAAGCTGCACAGCTGACAGCTACTACAGTGCCTGTGGTTTCTCCTATCAGACACAGTAGACATGACCTTTATGAAAGCGTACAGGACTGCAGCTGTCTATTCCCCATTTAACACCTACTCTGGCACACCAGGAATTCAACTGGATTTTAGCAAAATCTGGATGAAGTCCCAAATCAGCAGCAATGAAAAAGCTAAGTCTTCAGATGCATTCACTCCCAAATTTTTTTCTAATAAATTTTGAGAACAGCTACCAAGTACTTGGTTGAACTGAAGGTTGATTCTTCCCCATCTCCCCACTACTTGCCCCTGCAAATATCACTAAGGTTTTTTTCACTTTTAGTTCCAAAACTGATTTAACAGTTTTCTGGACCTGCGCTCTGGCCAAACTAAATCAACTGGTAAACATCTTCAGACCTCATCTAAAGAGCTACCTGGAATTAAAATAAAATCAAATCCTTTTCTATGTTCTGGAAAATGAGTCACTCCCTTGTGCTCTCTTCAGTGTAGAAATCCAACATTACCTACAGCTGCAGGAATTTGTGTATAGTATCTTGGCCCCAAAAATGCAGGGCTGATTAAAGCCTCAGTATTGACTTGTCACAGTTGAAACGTCCACTAGTACTGCCAAAGTTTCTGTGTGTGTCAGGACTGTGGGAGAACATTTTACAAATGATGTAAGCCCAGAGCATGAGGTCTAAGCTGAGGGTAAAACATCCTCTAAACAACCACACAAGGAGGCAGCTTGCCCTTGCCAAATCACACAGATTCTTCAGAGGGCCTCATCAATTATCTAACAAAGGAAAACACAAAATAGCTCCAGAAGAAAAGGGATGTACTGACCCCTAGTAATCACTCTATAACTGTGGGGAAAAATATCCCAAGCAACTCAAGCCTATTAAGATGTAAGTGCAAAAAAGTAGTTGAAATATGAGTCACAGAAAATCAGGCACTTCAATTTACCACCCCAACTCTAGGTACGAAATGTTTGCTTTTGCCTTCCCTAGTCAGCGAAAACTTTTCTACATTTTCCTTCTATGTGCCACTACGTCAGGACTGGAAAACTGGACCTGTAAAATGTGTTCTGCTGCAGAGAGGACACATATTTGGCACAGTCAGTGGACAACATTCATATAGTCTATAAACATCTACTGACCTCTTTTTTCACTTCAGGCAGAAGTTTGGGAGGCTAAGCACAGTGACCCAGCCACGGGCAAAGCAACAGCTTGAAGAGAGAAGTTGTAGCTGCTTAGAGATAACGAACTCATTAGAAAGTGATCATCTGCCTTCATTAGAAATGGCCAAAAATACCAGCTGGCAAATGAAATCCTGTCATGGGCAACTTGACCAAAAATCATCATAGTCTATACTGCAACAGCAAACTGGTGGGATTTTTTGCTTATTTTGTTTTTTTGGGGGGAGGTGTTTTGTTTTTTATTATTATTTTTATTTTAAAAATTAAGTTCTGAGCATCAAATGAGACTAATTGACTCTGTACCCTGGATTTGAGACTACTGCTGCTTTACCAGACAAAACAGTATGGAAGATTAAAATAAAATGTGCCAAACTGCTCAGTTCATTCACCCTCCTCAAAGAGTAGATCCCTGTCTTAAGAAGTCCTTAACTGTTCCCTAAGCACAACCAATTGTCCTCTGAGGTAATAACCTTGCACCACTGCCAATCTGCAAGAGCAACCCAGTTTCAGAGCTGAGCAACTCAGTTTACAAACACCCTGCAGTATCCCTCCCAAAACCCACCACCAGGGCTAGAAAAGTACCTCAGCCAGCTGTTGTTCCTACATCTCTGAGCTATTTCTTTGGGATATAACACTCCTGTATACCATGCACCCTCATAAGTGTCTGAGCCCTATCACCATGAAGATATCAGCTGTACTTGTAGCAAAAAATGATAGTGAATAAGTGAACAGAAAAAAAGAGGCACTACATTTTGATTCTTCAGCTCGCAACTCTAAAATTAATTCCATTTGTGAAGTAAGACCCTTTGTAAAAATATCCACACTCCTAAAACCTATTGCGTCGGCCTCTCCTAAATGCAACTGCTTGAATGGTGACGCCCAGGTTCATAGCACACGTGGCAAACACATCCTAGGGCACCTCTACAATTGCCTTTGTTTGACAACTTCTGCAACCAAGACAGGCATCTGCCCAGGGGTGCAGAAAGACTGAGGGACACCAGCCCCACGCTCAGGTGGCAGTGTTCGTGTACCTTGGCCAGCCCTTTTCCAAGAAAAACAGTTTATTGTTTTCAAAAATACTTTGCAGCATGATCACCCATCCCTTCTTCATGCCTGCAATGGGCGTTGTTTTCCACATGGTGCTCTACCATCTTCCAGCAGGTAAATCACTTTGTGCTTTGGCTTTAAGGGTTGGGACAATTCTGACACACCATTTTATTTTTTCACCTGATTTGAAATAAATTGTATTTGAAAAGGAGAAAGCAGAGCTTTACTAGCAGAGCCAGGCGTCAAAGCTCTGTAGTCCTTTGTGCAACTCAAGGCTTTTGATCCAGTTGCTATTCAGGAACAGGAAAAGAAAAATGGCATTTTACCATAACTGAGAGGCACAAGGGAAAGAGAACATCCCACCTTTCTCATCCAGCAATCCACACAGGGGCGGCTGCTTTGCTCCTCACCTTCACATATTCTCGCTGTTACCCATCTCCATACAGCTATCCCAAAGCCACATCAGCAGAAAAATAAAGAAGAGGACAGACACAATACCACAGGAAGATACTTGTTTTCCACCCAAAAATTAAGGCACCATGTCACTTTGGCAAAGTATTACTGGATTTTTTTTTTTTTTTTTTTAAGTTGACAGTTTGATCCAAGCTCTGTTGAGAAAATGGGAGCAATTCCACCAGCTTCAATGAGGGCTGGATTGCGGCCATCCCGAGAAGAGTTCACTCTGCAAAGATATTTCCTGCAGTCGGTGAGCCAGCTCAAACAGTGCTGATGTGGCCCTCTAAACCGAGATGTGCTGACTGCTCTAACTCCAGAAGACTCTGGGCTCAATGATTTATTTCAGACCAGCCATGGCACACAGCATAGCACTAGGTCTAGCGGGGTTCTTCATAGCATTGCAGCAGTTAACATGTGTAAAAGCGTAAGTAGGACTGAAATGGGAGAACAAATCCAGCCTCAAGGTTACCAAGTTGGTAGGTCCCCTAGCATTTTAAAACGCACTGTCAACCTTGTCCCTATGTGGGCTGATCAACTTTTTTAATGCCACTAATTTATACGCTCAGTATCAGATCTCCTCCTGGCAGTAAGCCAATCAGTTAAAGCAGTGGAGGCAACCCACACATAAATCCTTTGTTTCTCGCAGAAAAAAAATAATCGCTCAGCACATTTCCACACACTTCTGCTTGGCGCAGAAAGCCGGGACTGGAACGCTTTAGTTCCTGCAAAGCACAATGGAAAGTGTGCCATAATTCACCGGGCTTGGGCCAGCAGCTTTGGGCAGAGGACCAGTATCCAATGGTAATGTCTGATTTAAGCAAAGCAATTCATTATACAACTGTAGAGGAGTTACCTGGCATCCGGAGGACATTCTTTAAATTGACAGCATCAACAGAAGTTTCCAGTGCTTCTTTTCAAGAGCTCTCTGAATACTAAGCACAGTAGGACTAGGGCATTTTCCAAACTCAACAATGTATTTCTACACGATTAATACATGTATTATGACTTAAGAACAACCGACAGTGAGTTACTGAAGGCTTCACATTCTCCCACTGACGTCCATGCACAGGTTTCCTTCTGCATCAGCACCCTTTGAAGGGAGCCCACTGAGCCTGGACTACCCCCCTCTCTCACACCTGCTGCCTTTGGATGCCTCCCATCCGCGCTTCTCCAGTGACCAAACCACCGTGGTGGTAAAAACCCCCAGCAACCCCGAAGGGGCTGTGAGAGCACACCGCAGCCATGGCCCTGGTCTGCAAGCGTCCATCCGGGGTGTTGTCCAACACCTGCGTCTTCACTGAGTTGGAGGAAAGGTGGTACTGGAGTGACATCACCTTTGGGGGCTCTTTGCAGGGACAGAGCAGGCGAAAACAGCTGGCAAAGGTGTGGGGATGCCCTGACTGTGAGCTGGGGAATTAAGAAGCACTTCTGCTATAGGGGCAGGAAGGCAAAGGGGCCGCAACCAGTTTATTTCAAAATACTTTCCATCACAGATCCCCTTCTCACACCCCAACCCTGGTCATTACCTCTATCCCATGCATTGCAGAGCAATCATGTTCAAAGTCAAAACTAGTCTGTGTCCTCCTCTGCAAACTTCACGCCTCCATTGTCAGACACATGCCCTAAACCGAGATGTGGGATGCCACAGCATCTGTACGGACAACAGCTTCATCCCCGCCTTCCCTCACACATCCAAAATTATAGATATACATACTTTCGCTATGATAGTATCTACCACCAAAAATAATTCCAAATACTATTCCAGACCATGAAAAAGAGCCTGGTAGCTGGTCCATAAATCATAGTAACAATTTAACATTTACCCTCAACTGACTTTTTACTTAAGTAACCGACCACATGAACAGGCTTCCACGAGTTCTGCTGCAGAAACAGTGCTGGGCTGTTCGGTCTAATGCAGGCGAAGGACTCAACGTTCCCAGCTCCTCTGGGACAGACTTCAGCACCGCTGTGGGGACAAGGCTGCAACTTTAACTTGGAGTTTCCTAAATTTCTATTGTTTAAGGCTTTTTAGCACTAACATTTGTGAAAAATAAGATACACATACAATAATAAAGACATTCTAGTAATATGCATGTGCTTGCAGGCTTAACATTTCCCTATAGTTATATATACATGGATATAAAACACAGACATATGACTCACAGATGAAATTTAGAACACACAACACACACTGGAAAAATCAAAAAAAGACACCACAAAGAAGTAAACATCAAATGGAGAACATCATGCAAAGCAGTAGTATTCAAGACAAGGATCTTGTGGTTGTAGTTTCTCACAGATTAACCAAAATAACAATGCAATGTCGTCCAAAAAAAATCAATAGAATTCTGGCTGGATCAGTTGGACGTTATTCTACTCTACTGTGCAGTGAAAACTCACCGCTGTAAGAACTGTGTCCCATAGCCAGTCACTATGTTTTAGGAAAGATACAGGCCCACTGAGGAAAGTCAAGAGGAGAGTTATAAACACAGTAAGAGATCAAGAAAACATGAGCTTGGAGCTAAAAGAAAGGAGAAACATCACAGCACCCAGGGACTGAGGCACTATGGGCTGTCTCTGAAAATGTAATGCCAAATGGATGCTGGAGTTCCCACGAGGAGCACTGGCAAGATCTCTGCAAAGAGCACTTCCTATTGAATCCAGGTATTTCTGAAGAGTTACCAGCAGTCTCTACTCTATAGAACACACATTATTCCTTAGATCTCCAAGGCAATGCAATGTATTCAGGAAGTTACAAAAATATCTTTCCTTTTCAACTGCTTGTGTTTTGATTCCATATTATCTACTGACAATAAGTTCCACAGACACCCTATGTGTTGTACAAAATTCTAAGTCTTCTCATGGGTTCCAAACCCACACTTTTCCACTTAAGGAGTTGGTCCTCTCCTTTGTGTTGTACAGGGGTAGTTAAATACAAATTATTTAGTTATGCCTTTTACCATATCTGCTATTGGTGACTCTAAGCCTCTTCATTTCTTTCCTTGGTAATTTTTTGGGAGATTTGCCCTTTTTCCTCTGGAAATTCTCTGCTTAAAGATTATAGCTTTTCAGGCTTACCGAAGATGGTCTGTATCTCAAGCTGAACATGATTATCTCATGATTAACAACTAGTGTCTCTCTGAGCTAGCAGAACCAAGCTGGATCCCAAGGGACAAGCACAGGTTGTTTTTCCATACTATGCCCTACAGGGACCTGGAACTGACTTATACACAGTGACAGAGAAGTCACTCCTTTCCATTGATTTATTGCGTTTTAATTGTCTGTCTGTTCTCCCTGAAGACTGTGCCCTTGGTATCTTGCTCCCAATCATGATGTTGCTCATCTAACTCTGCTATTGTATTTATACAGCCAAAAACTTTAAACTGCAAGAAGAAATCAGTGACCGTGTTGCACATCAGGCAGGTATGGGCATTACAAAGAACATCAGCATCAAAACAATGAAGCGCACAGCCACTGCAACCACACGTGAGGCAGAGAGGACAGGTATCTGGTTTGCACATTCCTTGGCAGGACGCCCTCCTCTTGTCAGTTGCCACGAGGACAGAACTGCCCTCTAAACCTGCTGCCTTGTAGGTCTGACTGGTCGGCTTGAACTGTCATCACAGGAGATGGAAAAGCTTCATTTGTACAAGTGTGGCCATCTGGAGCATATCCCTTGGGAAGAGCTTGTCAGCCAAGACTCCCAGACAAAAACAACGATGTACCAAGCACAGAAACACAGGAATGGATCAAAGTCCCGCTCCAGTTACCCATCGAATGACAACTACAAAAGGCATTGATAATGTCTCACAAACAACCAGCGTGACAAGGGGGTAAAAACATGACAGTCAGCAGGGGAGAACTGAGACTCAGTAAGTTGTGCTTTGCTGCATGCATAAACCAAGCTACAAAAAATTCATGGAAACAGCTGGGCTCAGAGCAGTAACAGCAAAAGATGGCTTTTGCTGAGCCATACAGCTCCCAGATTCACCACTGTTATAATTTTAAAAAAAAAGGAAAGCTTTTTTTTTCCATCTTTCCCTTTCCACACTCTTCTCAAGAGATGCTGTGGAGAGCTATGCCTTAAGAAAATCCCCTTTGCTTTATTTTACGTAATTGTGCCACTACAGCATGTATTTTTCACTTATGATCGTCACTTGGAGACTGATGTTTGTCTCACGACCACTTAAAAACATTCCTCACCACACGCATTTGAGTTCTTTGATTGAAGACTTCATCCAAAGCTCTTTGGTGCACTCCCAACTGAAACTCTGGTAGCAGCCTCTGTCTCCAGCTTATTTTGAAGCATACTCCCACTCTGGAGGGAGAGGGAGAGGCAGCAAGTCATTGCTCCTTCAGGTCCATTGAGACAACAAAAAACCCACCCCGACAGTCCAGAAGAATTGAGCAGGAGGGTTGCAAGCTCTCCTGGTTGCATGGCTCTGGCCCCCGGGGCTCCCTGCTGCCACCCACACAAAGCGCATGGCCCGGGCTCCAAAACACATGGTTTACATCAGGCCACTGTTTCAGTTCCTGGAGAACTACAGCCCACTGTTTGACTCAGCGGCCACTTCTGGGAGAATAAAACACGAAACCCATTCTAGCATCAGGCCTCCTGCAAACTTCCAAGCATAAGGCAGTGAGATGGAGATGGATGGATATAGCACAGACTGTAAAATCAGGTACAGTATGTGGAGCTGTGACCCTTCTACAATAAAATCCTCAATTGCTAAGAGAAAATGGAGTGACATTTAGTGAAGAATGTACTTTGTATGTCATAAAAAACTTTCATTATTCTCCACTCCCTAATAAAGAAAAAATGGAAAAAGCTGAACGTTTGGAGACCCATTTCAGAACTGTTTTTAAAACCGGCTACTTCAAAAGCAGCATTGAAAAGTGGCTTTTAAACTTGCTTTTAAACCCTTTGTCTAGATACATCTCCTCCACCTGGCTGTCTAATACTAACATTGGCGTTACTCTGTTTTTCTTGCTAGAACTGCTCTTCTAATTTTCCTTTGGGATTCTCTTCAATGCATCTTTCAAGGTCCTGATATTATTAGCTTGCTTACATTTGAAGTATTTGAAGGTCTTCAGCTGGTGAAAACAATTTTATTTCTGGTGTATTGTTCTCTTCGACATGGCTCAACCGTATCGGCCAGAGGTACTGCCAAAGCGACTGACAACGTAAGGATTTGTCTTCCCATGCAGGAGAGAGCCACAACTCTGACTCCAGCTATTCCTTGAGAGTCCAGCGAACAGTCACAGGATGAGAGCACAGCCGGATTAGTTGGCACCGTCAGCAGAATTAGGCTTACAGCCTTTAAGCTTTTGATAACAAATAAATGTCAAATCTGTAATATTTGAGTGAGTTTCAAATGTGTATGTAGGTACCTTTTAATCTTTGTTTACTGACTTTAAGTCTAACCTTCTCCAGGCTTAAAAATGGAAGGGGGTAAGAAGGGACTGGACATCTGCGGTACTCCAGGTTTGACCCAAAACTCCCTGGCTTCAGTGGGAACCTCTCCTTTATCATACCTGTCACTGGAAATTTGGTTTGAAAGAAGGGGGACTCACTGATTTAACAGAAAAACAAGTTTATAGCAAAGCTAACCTATTTCTTTTACACCATCCATACAACAAAGAGGAATACCATGAGCTGTCAACAGGCCTGATAAAGCCATTGATCCCAACCGATTCCTCCATACACATCCCTTCAGTCCCTTGTCCTCAGGAAGGAGGGAATATTAGTGCTTCTCCCCCAAGATGCACCTGAGGTTTCCCAGTACTGACACGGCACCGCCCCACAGGACTGCTGCCTGTCTCAGCTGGCAGCTCCCCTGATGCTCAGACCCTTCCTAGTGGGCAAGAAACTCACATTCCCTGGCTTCAGTGGATATTCAATTGCAGAAAGAACAAATATCAACTTACAACATCTTAAGCCCTGTTTCTGAGATAAAACAGAGCCTAAGGGCGCTTTAAGTGGCGAAGTCTGAATTTAATCTGACTGCAATCACAAACATGACAAAAGCACAAGATAAAGTTAACTGAGGTTGTTTTCCTCTAGATAATCCTTGTATAGGCTGTTCTCTAGCCCTAGTCAGAAATTCAGTGATGGGAAGGAAACCCGCCTGAGAAAATCAGAACGGGAACACACACCGAGCAACTCATACCGTGGCAAGACATTGTCTGGAACAAAACGCACCCCTTCAAAGCTTGTGTTTTTCCACACTGTGGTCACGACTGTAGTCTCCACATTATTTTCACCTCCAATTTGTTCTTGTTTTCATATTCACAGTCTTTATTTACTCAAAAGTCAGTTAACTTCTGTGTTTCTGACAGTCTAAAATGAAGCATACAGTACCTCAAAACCGTGTCAGGAAAGTAAAGAGGAAACATAACATTGCCACAAAGCTAGCAGACCTACAATTTGGTTAGTCTCCTCCTTAAAATCAGGGTCACCTGATTCATACTGCTTTTTTATGCATATTTTGCTGTCAAATCAGGCATTGAAAATACACTGTCAATTGAAGAGAAGAGGTGGACACCACAGAAGAGAAATTTGCCACACAGTGCTGAATACTTGGAAGCCACGTCTCTCCTGGGACATGCCTGACTTCCACCTGCGTGCGTGCATCACCCTTACGCACTTCTCACAGCTGCCTCTACAAAGTCTGGGGCCTTTTAACTGCATCGGCCCTGGATGCACAGTTTAATCGATGTTAAAGCAGCCCGTTGGTATCACAAGAGGTAACAGTTTCCTTAGTGGAGAGAAAGTGGCTTTAAACTCACTTCACATTGCTCTCTCTGAGTGCAGGAGAAGAAGGTAGGAGAAGAAACGATCCCCTGAGAGATTCCCAAGGCAGCAGGATCCCCCGAGAGACTAAGGGCAGACCTAAGGGCACACACACATGAGCGTATCTGCCTGCGCAGGCAGGATCCATCCATCACTGGTGCCCAGGGCAAACCCATGGGTTTCAACGGGCCCTTCCACTGCAAGCTCCTGGAAAGCAGGGCTCCCCTTTGCTCTCTGCTGCCCCAGTCTCCTGCTTGTCCCCCAAACAGTTCAAAGGCTGTCAGGGGCATGGGGCTACTGGAAGTGCCCCTTGGAGCCCAGGCAGGATTTTGGCTGCACAACCCGTGATGAGCAGCAACACTCTCATTCTCCTCTGACAACTTGGCAATTTTGTCCACAACAACAGCAGAAGAAGGCACGAAGATAACACAAAGCTAGCACCAGGATGGATATTATCCCTCTTGTAAAATATACTGACTCCCATGCTGAGAGCTGCCACTTCTGAGCCATAATCTCTACATGTGTTTCTGCAAGAAAGAATTGACTCCTGGTACAAATGCACATGGTAAAATCCACCATGGCAGTAAGAAGAAATGACATCATCCGCTAGCACTGCTCCGTTTATCTGAAATGTCTGATGATTTCATGAAAACATAGAACAAGACAAAAAATTTGCTCAGACTGACTTAATCTCATCTTTCTCATATTCTGTGAAGCTGCCACCGAAGGAAAGCTTTCTTTAGAGATTTCCACATGAGGCAACATATTCAGAGCTTGCTTTAAGTTGAAGATGAAACTGGTATATCTCCACCCACAGCTGATGCTCACACAGGTGTGACTAGATGGGAAGGGTGACCCAGCTGTGCAGGATCACAAGCCCATGGATGCCCTTCTCTCCAGCACTGACACCAGCATGGAGCTTGCACGATGCCACTCTGCCCAGTCTGGACATGGGACCTGCGCCTGGGAGTCACTGCATTGCAGCCTGCCCACATTTATTCTCACCCCCGTATGGATGGCTTGCAGGTGAGCCAGCCTATTGCCCTCTAGGTGGGCCTCAAAGGATGCCCACAGGCAAGGTAGTAAAAAAAGAGAGAGCATTGTTTCTAGGCTTTCATGCATCCCCTCCACCACTGCTCCCCTCCCCACGTCCCAGCGGCCTGAGCTAGCTTTGAAGTGGGTTGGCAGAGGACCCAAGTCAGAGCCAGAGCATGCGCTCCTGTGAGCCAACCTCCGTCCTGCTTCCTGCAGGTATGGCCATAGATCTCCAGGAAGGAAAACACACCTACTAAAATTGCACTGCTCATTAGGAGGCTAACTAAACTGTGGCAGCATCTTTATGCTGTGCACCTGGACTAGTTCTTATGAACCTAAATCTTCACTCCATTGCTCTGCTTTCACATTAGTGTAATCTCATTAAAATCAGTGGCACGTTACAGAGGCAGTCAAGTGAAGAATGAGGCCCTGCTCATTCAAAGGCTGAAGAAAACATTGTGCGTAATTATCCTGATGGGAGATATGGACTAGCCTTATGGAAAGTCACAGCAGGCAGCACATTTCTCTTTCTGCACCAGCTTTCACTCCAACCTCATCAAGTAGTGGTTACCCTCATCCATAAAGCACAAAGCTTTATATGCTTAGTTCATATTATTCACTTCATATGTGAATTGTATTTTCAATGAAATACTTCTATTCAAACACCTGATTTCCTTCCAAACCTTGCTCAACTCTTGACTGCTGGGATGTTTTATAGCAGATCCTCAAAGCAGGAGACCAATGCTAACCTTCTCTGTATTCGTTTGGGGTGTTGGGTTGTGGGGGGGAACTGACAAGTCTCAGCCACCTTCACCTTTACATCCCCACTCTACGGAGCCTCTGAAAAACCCGTTCGTCTTGGGCACTTTAACACCCACCAAATGGATTATAAAAGTCATTTGTGGAAACAGCAACAAGTGTTAACCAAGCCACAAGTGGCAAAAAACTCATGGCTTCAACCGTTCTTTAGATTCCTGGGATTTTGAAAATCCCAGAAACTGTGATTTTTCACAACACACATAAAAAAAAGAAAAAAAAAAAAAAAAGGAAAAAGAGCGTTAGTGTGACATTTCTGAAGCAAAGATTAGCTTTGGAACCAAAGTATTGGCAATCTGGATGGTGTGGCTCTGCTTTTGGTTCATCCCTTTATGCATATCACAGACTTTACCAAATCATCCCCCTTAAGGGCTCTGGATTACTTGCATGTGTGGGGGGGGTTGGTTTACACCTCTCTCCAAAACCATCTCAATATATCTAAACCTGCTCCCTTACCTGGTAAAGTAGCACAGATTTTTTAATCTACTGGAGATTCACATGTTTATGTAAAATCTTTCCATTCCATCTCTAGTTGAAGTGCACGTTCAACTTTCCACTAGAAATGCCAAAAATGCCTCCAACTCTCAGAGAGGAGGAATTCAAGCTTCATCATGCATTGAAGGAAAAAAAGTTAAAACTCTCAATTTTTATTTCACATTGCAAACCTTTCATAAATCAGAAAAGTTTGAGAGTTTCCCAAGGTACAGGTTTGCTAAGAACAAAATACTGGCTCAACATTAGTCTCTGCTCTTTCATTAGCAGCTCTGAGAGATTAAGTTTCTTCACAGGGACTGGAGAAAGTACATCCTAAAATAACACAGTCTTTGCTTCTTCCTCTTCAAGAAAAATGCAAACAAAAACCACTAAAACATTATTTATCTGCCTGTAATATAAAACTGTTCACAATTCATGTCTTGAAATAACACCAGCCCTGATTCTTCTAAATAACTTTATTTCACATTATTTATTGTAAAAGATCTTTCAACAAGTACATACGTAGCTTTGTACCCTGGAAAGGGAAGCTGGCGGCACACACTCCAAGTCTCCCAAAGTGCAAAACTCACAGATACTAGATAGAACGCATGCCAAGGAAATGGCCAGAATAGTAGTATCGCCATTCTTAGGAGCTCTGCACTAGGTTGGGCTCAGGTAAGAAATGGATAGGCACAGATCTTCATTACTGATAAATGACCTTCTTATTTAATTTCATTTTCAAAAAGCAAACCTCTGCAGTCATATTCAAAGCAACATCTTTATGCAAAGCCCTGGGCTGTATTACACATTACTCTCTAACTAGTCCTATCATAGCTGAGCAGACACGACTGAGGTAAATGGCAGCAGCCACTTGCAATCACCACATCATGGTCTGTCAGCTACTAGCTGGGATGGTCAGCAAAGATTTTACCCAGTTAACACCCTTGAAAAGCAGCTGAACGTATCGAAAAGATGCACTCACAGCTCTGCAGGCTTGTAAAAGAGAAGCCATGCCATCTTCCTTGGTTTAGCCCAGGGATATCTAGAACTGAAAATACAAATATCTACAAATAAACTGATGGTTTGGCCTCCAATGTTGAGGTGCAAAACTTGCAGCTTCTCCCCACGCAGCACAGAGCCTCCCTGACCAGTGGGTTATACAGCAAGAAGGACATCTGGGGAAGAAAATCAACCCTTCAAGTCAACAAAGCCTCTGCAAAAATCAGGAGAGCAAGTCTCGGGAAGGACCATAGTAGACTTCCAGACTCTTTGACATGCCATAGCTAGCAGCCTGCCAGAGCCAAACATTACCAATGTGCATGGACTCCTATTTTGTGTTATTCATGTATTGTTGTTTGAACACCCAAAGCGGGAAACTTGGAAGGAGGGGTGGAGTGAAAGGGTGTACTGACACAGTACGCTCTCTGACTGCTGCTAGGTGACCCTCTGACACTGAGCTGGCACTGGTGCAGTTCAGAGGAATGAAGCTTTCAAATACCAAAACACCTATCTGGCATTGCCCGCTTTGCTTGTGAGCTCTGAACATCCCATCACCAACATTGGCCAGTCCTATGATGAGCTCCTGCTGAAAACCAACATTTAGTTCTATGACAGCAACACCTTCTACTGTCACAGGGCTTTGACCAGACCTGCATGGCATGCAAGGAGATGCTACTCAACAGTTATGGGCAGCCTGGATCTGGATGTTGTGCGTGGCCAGCGCTGGGGAAGCAGCCCAGCAGTGACAGCAGAGACAAAGCCCTAGCTTGGATCCCTCAAACCAAGGCTGGCTGCTACTAGCAAAGCAAAGAAATTTGCACTGCTTTAGAAGTAGCTTAAGCAACTTGCTACTGTCTTCTGGGTTGGCCATCTGCTACTGTTCAGTAGCACAAACATTTTGTTAAAGCAGCAAAGCTTCCTGAAACACAGTGATTTCCTTCCATACAAAGGGGCCCCAAATTACTCAAAAGCTCCTACAGACATTTCAAGGTTTCACTATTTGCCTTCTCGGTTTTTAGAGAGACTGCTTGTAACATAACAAAAGTGGGTTTTTCTAAAAAAAAATATACAGCACAAGCAGCTTAAAATATATATTTGTGAGAGGCCCCTCTTGCTGAAAAAGCCAAGTGGCTCCTTTCTCATCACCAGAAATCTTGCAAACCCTATGGCTAATTTTATGGAGGCTCTTGTGTTTGGATTCATAGGGTCTGTTTCTGCCACCCTTACTGCAATTATTAGCAGCTTGTTCTGCAAGGCTCCGGGGTCTTAAGAAAAAACTTGCTTCTCCCCAAGGAAAGCAACAGGTAGAATGGTGGGAACATGCTAAAAATAATCCCCCCTCTCTTCAGGCACACCACCTTCTTTTAAAAACATCCATACTAACTCATCAGCTACCCTGATGCTTATCCCCACCAGGCCCTGAGGTCCATCAATTACCTGAGCTCTCACTTCAGCTCTCTCCACTGGGCTGACATCCTTCCTCTCTCCCTGCTGGTACTAGGAAAAAAACTTGTTTTCTCTTGTATTTTCTTCTCCCTCTCCTCTGCCGACACATACATGGATGGTTCCTTCCCTCCATTCCCAACAGGGAGTGTGGAAACCATCCTCTCCCAGACATGCTCCCACCGCACCACTGTGCAGGCACAGCCGTGCCCATACCAGCCTTCCTGCATAGCTCCGACTGCCCTGTGCAAGCACAACGTGGGACAGCTGGCTTGTCACCACCACAAGGAAAGACTTAAGCCAATACAAAGCCATTTCTCTTTTAACTTTACTAAAGTGGTGGTCTGAAATCTATTTCCATCCCTCCTAGGTTTCACACTCATTCCCATTCCCATGTCACATCATCAGCTGCAGGTTTTCAGCCCAACCTGAACAGCATGGGACCAAATACGACCAGAAACCCACAAGGTCTCATACCACTCATCATCCCTCCCCAGGAGTAATTTAAACAGCTGTTTTTGCAGAGGAAAGTGAGTGTGTTTGCAGAGGTGTCCAGCCCTCAGCAATCAGCACTTCCAAGGGCATGGCACGTCCTGCACTGGGGACTGAACTTCTGGGAGGGCAGCTGAGGAGCACGTATGGTCTGAGACATCTTGTGGCAATAAACAGGTATTACCTTGAACTCAGCAACTGAAATCCAGCAGCTCTGACCCTGACTGGGCAAGGCTTTCATGAAGACACACACGGTGCCTGCTGAGCAGTCGGTCCCCTGACACCAATTTAAGCATGCACTCACGTTCTCGGAGGACCAGCTTGACTTACAGTAGCCACTAAGAGCGAAGAACAGGAACCCAGCAACCTGGCACAGCAATCATCACATTGCAAAAAAAAAGTACATTACTATACACATCTAACAAGAAAATTTCGCTTGCTAATATTGCTGCTTAAGGTTTAGACTTTCTAGGTTTTCAATACTGTTGCTGTGCCGTCACAGAAGAGCTTATTTTTGTGTTTAATTTCATTTACTGTTGGCTTTGTTTCTTTGGGAAGAGAGCAATTTCTTCTGGGTCTGCACACACCAGACACTTCAAGGGATGGATGCCATTCAGGACCTTCTTGGTGGGTCATCATGGTAGGAAAAGATATTCAGGTCTTCACAGCCACGCACTCCAAGTGCAGCTTTTCCCCTCTCTGCTGTGTACATACAGCTTTGGACCTAAGACTCAGGAGTAGGGCTCCAGCATCACCAAAGCTGCCCTAAGATCCTACAACATAGTAAGTACCTAGATTGATAGTAAATCATTTCACTCACAAAACAAACAAGTTAAGGAACACAGAAGTCAATAATAAGCAGGAATTAAAAATCACTTTCTAAACAATCCCAAGTAGACTCTGAAGTTTACTGACTGGAATAAATGGAAAGCTGGGATACTCCACATTTTCAGGTTCTCTAAGCCTGTGCTCACAGTCTCTTTCACTGGAGAAACGTGACCCGATCACCAAGCTGAATTTATCCTCAAGCACCTCTCTGTGGTGCACCTGGATTAACACCCCCAGATTGGGGAGGCAGACACCAACCCACATCAGTTCTATCCAGCAAAATAATACGCAGGTACTTCCTTCAGCTGTGTCCAGCGATTTCAGGACATACCACCACACACAGCAGATAAGCATGTGCGTAAGTGTATCGCAAATCACGGCCCAACACACAATAGACAAGAGGGAGTCTACAGCAGGAACAACATCAGAACCCATGTCCTGAGTCACGGAGGGGAACTTGAGCCCACGCACCCCTCTCCACCTCAGGAAACAGTCAGCTCACTGCTTTGCAGGGATGCTATGTGCGATGACAGTACAAAACCAACAGTCTCTTGCTGAGGTTTGATAAAACCCTGCAGAGATACTACTGAGTATCTCACAAAAGATTTCAGTCATTACATCTTGTTTGGAAAGTTTCAAGTAGAAGAGAACAGCAGCTTAGGTTGGGCATTTCTCCAGCACCACAGCATGTAAAAAGCATTCAACTAATTTTTAAAACAGGGCCAATGGAGCTCAGGAGAGGTGAGATGTCACTTTGAAAGTCTGTCTTGGACCTATGAATGAAACCAGGTCTTGTGATCCCCCGCCCACCTCCCCAGTAATAAGACCTCAGACACTTACCAAATACGTATATTAAAAATACATGCAACCTGAAATCAGGCTGAAGTCTCAGTCCAGCCAAGCCAGACGAAGCCTTTCCCTCACTGTCGTTTGCTCTTAAATTGTTTATAATACATTTACTTTGGGAGACCAGAAACGTCAAATCGACAGCACAGGGAGGAGAGAAGCCGATGCGAAGCTCAGCTGACACAGACATAACCCAGAGCACCCACTCCTGCACAGTGCAGCAGCCTTCTGTCAAGTCCCCAGACCGCCGTCGGCTTCACGCTGCTACAGCCTCTCCATGCGTGAGCTGTGGGGCCATGTGCAAAGCATCCGATGCTAAAGACCGCACAATTATGTCACCAAACTCAGCATGGCTTCAGAAGGTGATGAAAGGGAAAGGCATTCAGACTATGTGAAAGTGCAGCTCAACTGTTCGTGCAGGGCCAGATTCTGACGCTGTTTGGTATTTCAGTGGGGCTGCCAGGTGAAGCAAGACACTACCCAGCAGGAATAACAGCGTCTAAATCCAGCCCTCCATCTACCTGCCTGCAGCCTGCGTGCTGCGATGCTCTGGCCCAAGGACCTCAGCAGCACAGGCAAAACTAAATGCTGGCTTCCCGAGGCCGGGCTACTTCTGCTGCAGGAGAGCAGGGACCAGAGGGCAAACCCACAGGGCTCGCTGCCTCTGACACTGCCGGAGGGGCAGCAGGGGTGGGCATGGTGTGCTGCTCCCACGCTCCCTGCCCTCTGCAGCAGGAGCATCCAGGGGCTCCGCAAGGGTTGGCCAGGTCGGTGGCAGGGCTTGGGCTGGGCGCTGGATGTCGTGAGCCGCCAGCCATGGCAGCACGGTGTGCCAGTCACATCTTCTGCTTTCTGTTGCAGGAGTTTTAAGGTAAACTCAGAAGTTGTTGCCCCTTCCCAACTAAACCCCTTCCCACCACATACGCCCTTCCAGGGATGCCACTCTGAGAGGAGGGATAGAGACAGCACTTCATTACAGACTACCACAACAAATTATACTGACTACTCAATTTCCCTTATTTTTGTCTTCTTTTGAGAGACAAGGAAAAAACTAACATTCCAGCTCCAGCAGTTCTGCATTTTTTCCCCAAAAAAAGTTTCAGTCAAAATATTGCAGCCAACTATACAGTAAACATGACGACAAATAACCATTTGAAGAGTTGCCTCTTATTTTACAGCAGATGTATATATTAAGAACGACCAACTCCTCCAGTGGAAAAATAACCAGTTTAATGCCAGAATACAGCAGTCTGAAAGATTTGCTGGAACCGGGACCGTTGTGAGATGCCCAAGAGGACTTGATGACTGAGTCATAGCGCTGGAACAATGAAATACGAACGCACTCCACAGTCCTCAAAGGGTAATTTGCTCTGTTTAATGAAGAGCTGATTTGATGATCAAGTTACTCACTGAGGAGGGGTGATTTAAAATGCACACTTCTCCAGACCACTTTCTAATACATACATAGCTAAATTGGATGTACCTTTTCGGTTTTCTTCCAGGGCAAGAAACAGCTTGGACTACCTTCCTTACAACAGGATTTCAGTATTTCATCTGATGTAACTAACAATGTTCCCTTTGTTTAGGAAAAGCTCTCCGTTTAGAGCACACAATTTCTACATGACTTGGGTCTTTCTTCCACCTTTCCTTGTTTCTCCGCTCCTTGGGGCTATTTGCTTTCAATATAGACCAACTCTGCCAGATGCAAGCAACTACACCAAAATGGAGCCACACACACAGACCGATTTCAGAGGCACTGAAGCGTGGTCAGCTCTTACCGCAGCACAGGGGTGTGACACAGCCAGGGTATGCACACGGGAAGAGCTCCCACGTCCCATGGTGCAGATGTAATTTATGAAGAGCTAATGGTGGGCCAGGGGTTACGAGTTCGATGGGAGTGAGGTACGATGACTGCTGCTCGGGAAACGTACGCTACAGCCTACGCAGATTTTAACCATCCTGAAAATGCTGTGAACGGTACAAAACACGCTGAAGCTTGAACATACATTTGCAGAAACTCTGAGGGGCAGAGGAGGAGAGAAGACCTTACATTACATCCCAGAGAGCAGTCCTGGGGAACCGGGGAGGAAGAATCAGTGTCTGCAGAGCTATCCATGTCAGAAAGCCAGAAGCTGCGTGCCTTAGGAAGAGAGGACACGGGACAAGAGGTCTGGAGAGAGGTGGGTACCAGGATCCCCTCCACGACGAAGGAGGCAGAGGGAGCTCAGCAGCCTACACAGGTCTTGCTGGGAACCAGAGGCACATGAGCTGTCAGCACAACCTCCCATCTCCCCAGGCAAGCCAAGATCATGCAATGAAGGAGCCGCCGTGTAAACACTGTTTGATGTTGCTCTTGTTAACTCTGCTACCAGTATAGTCGTTAAGCACTCAACCATGTGGTCCACCATAGAAAAAGCTCCTTTTCTTTACAAGCTTGTCTAAAGTTTAAAGAGGAACCAGGGAAACCTGACACTTTCCAGGTGCTTGTACATCCCCAAAGGAAATGAATCCAACCAAGGAGGTGCTGCAGGCAAACGCTGCTGGCGCCCGCAGGTAAGAATAAATGCAAAAGCTGGGATCAGAGCATCAGGAGTCCATCTAGCCAGGTACAGAGTCAGTGCAAAATGTCCTCACTGGTCTAAATGCTCCTTTGGTAAGAGGCAGGCAGTGGAAATGCAGACTAAACCATACCGTCCCTCCCTAAACATCCAGGGTGTGGAGGAAAGCTTAGAAACGTGTGTCCCAGAGACTCAGAGAACAGACAGCAAAGCAAAAGATCTCAGCAGTTCTTATTTTTTTAAATCTTGTGCTTTTTAAGCCACTGTCTTGATCTTGGCAGTGCTTATTTTGGCACTGCAGTTTGTGAACATTCAACACAGACTGTAGGTTTTGCAGCCAACAGCACAGCAGTATAAGCGGCAGTATAGCAAACGCGTATAAGAAAATGTAAATGTGATTTCAAAGGCTTTATACTGGATCACGCACAGTGAAGGATCCTCCAGATGACTTCCCACTTCTTCAAGAGACCCATCACTCCTCTATTGCCCTGAAAATGTAAGCCATACCACTCCTCAGAGGCTATGGTGTCATAGCCAAAATGCAAGTTCTCAGCCCACATGGAAGCAAAATACTTGGGCTCCTCATGAGCCAGAGGGAAAGGATCTCCCCAGCTTCAAGATCTGCTGCTCCCCTCTGGATTTCACTGCCTCACAACCCGGTGGTTCATCCCTCTCTCACGTGCTGGGCAGGGGCACGGGCTGCAGGGGTGAAGCAATCTCTCATTTTGGGGAACAACGAAAACACTCATAGTTCCAAGCAAATAACATTTCAACTGCCCTCAAAGGAATAAAAGCAATCCTGCAGTGCAACACAGCAGTGAAATTGTTGCCGCTTCACCGGGCTGTAAAACAGAAATGACAGGTGGCGATTTGGGGGGGGGAAAGCACAACAGGGAGCGCTGGTACCCGCCTGAGGGATCAGCGCAGTGTCTGCAGGGCTGGGACTGCCCTCTCAAGGCTGCACAAGAGCGCTGTACGCCTGCAGCTTCGGGGAGAAAACAGCAGCACGGAGCTTCCCGAGAGGAAGGCACATCAATGTCTACGCTATTCCCTCTGGAGAAGTGACCACTTCACCTGCTTAGTGCGTTAGCGGTCTACGGGAGGCATAGCTAAACATCCACGCTCCCTCCTCCCCCTTAGCAGAAATCACACACCCGACAAGCGGCAAATGTTCCCGTGATAACACGCATGCACCTAGTTATGAATGGTGTGCTTGGGCAGGTGAGGGGGCAGTTAAGGAATACTAATTTATGAAGACAGGTAACTCAATTAAACGAGATAAGCAGATCCTGACATTTCAAAACTTAAAAAAAAAAAAAAAGAGGTGCTGGTTTTGCTGCAGGTTGTTGAATATTTGAGATCACACTCAGGCTACCAAACACAGGCTCACTTCGGAGGTCTTTGGTCAGGAAAATGTTCCAGTCCTGGTTATACCTGAACTGCAGCAGTGTAAATTTAAGAGACCCAATGCCTGATGCCAGCACATCCCGATGCCACCTTAGCCACACACCTGAGCACTTCCCCAGTGATGGAGAGAGCTGGGTGACACAGTGACACAGCTGCCAGCTGGAGAAACCATGGGTCCTAGAAGAGCACCAGACATCCAGCCTGGTGAAAATACTGCTTTACTTCATTGATCTGAAGATAATGGACCACCTGCAGATGGCTACAGACAACTAGCAGTGGACATGAAGTCCAACCTCAGTCATTCTGAGACTCAGAAGCCACATTTACCATTTCAGTGTCTTGCATGAGAAGTGTCAATGTCACCTGAGCGCTGAATGTGTCTGAGGAGGAAGCAATATTTTTGGGGCATATGAATGCTCACTCAGTGCACTGGATCATACAGACAAGATCCCATTCCCTCTGCAGGCAGAGAGAAAGCATGCCATGTCTTTATTTTGCTTCATGATCTACTCGCCCCCCCCCCTCTGTTTTTCTTCTGTATAGCTTAGCTTCTGAAAGCTTCTTCTTAACCACATGTCCAGCCAACCTCGGTCCATGTGCTGTCTGAAGAGCTGGAATTACAGACTTGGACAGCACGAGGGCTTTCATACCTCTGACACACCCAGAGGCTGGTACAGAGCTATACAGTTAAGACCGTTACAGCATTATCCTAAATAACTGAGAAGATACATTCCTTAGAGCTAAATGAAGTGGAAAATTCCCTTGGAGATCCTTCTGCTTTCTCTGTTTATGTCACACAGTCTAGACAAGGAGGGAAAATGAGAGTTAGTGCTGCTGTCAGCAAAGCTCTCATTCTGAGCTCAGCCTCTTCTTAATGTTCCTCCCAAATTTCTCCCACTGGCCACAGGTGGTGCTTGAATATTGTTTGTATAAAAGCAACCGAGGAGGGTTTCTACAGGAGGACTGCTTTCCGCTGTCAGTATGTGCTCTACATCCTTCCACATGTGGGATCTGGCAGCAAGCAACAAAAATCTCTCTTGGCAAAACACAAATGGGATCTGCCCCTAAACTGGCTCCAGCAGAACACCCTTCTCTTACGCTTCCTTGGCCTGAGAGACTGCACATAGCAATCCTGGGCACAGGCCCCACGCTGACTTTCCATTTTGATAAATAGAAGCAAAGTCAATGACAGCACCAGCCCAGTGCCAGACCCTCCCCAGGGAAAAACTCTTGTCTTTCTTTCCACGGACAAAAATGAAGGGTTGTTTCACTTCGTTTGTCAGAGCCCCTCCACTGAGCCAAGGCAGCCTCCCCATCTCCCACAGCACTTGGGCAAAGGCTCCAAAGTGCAGAGTGAGTTTGGGACAGGTCACCTAGACAAAGTGCGTGCTGGAAAGGCGAGGAAAGGAGAACAGGGAGGGACCATTTCAAACATGGCTAGAAGATGAGAAAGCAGGGCCAAGGGCAGCAAAGGCACTCAGTGATAGCTTTTAACCCCTGGGAAAGGAGTCCAGCACCCACTAGTCCTCTTGCCTGAGACTGCATTTCTTCATGGCACAGTCTGGGTTTAGTGGCTTATAAACCACCCTCTAGACTGGAGAAGGAAAGTGGTGCCCACTCAGCGTGGCCAGCACACCACCAGGGACAAGGAGCACACATGCAGCCCACACCCGAGTCCTGCACAGCCCCTCTGGGGGTTAACAGGGCAGCGTTCCCACTGGAGCAGGTTTTGGTGTGCTCCAGAGGTCCGTAGCTGGGAAGCACGCAGCGCTCCGCACAGTACTATGCCAAGACATTTGGGTTTGTTCAGAAATTGGCTTGGTTTTACAGTACATTGGTGTGGGACTGCAAACGAAGAAAGACTGTACTGAAAATTTTGGATGTAACATCCATAAAGTTCCAGACTCCCCCAGAATTACTTTGGACATTACACAGTCAGAGAAGCAAAAGCCTGCCTGTGCTCAACAGCTAGCATTTTTCCTCAGAGGCTATGACATTTCCCATGGACATTGTCCATGCTATCAGGACACAAACTCCTCTGCTCCCTTCCCTCCTTCTCCTCTCACTTGCCAGCAGACAGCCCCAGGGACAGCTGATCCGGTTCCCCCTCCATTTCCCACTGCCACAGAGTAGCGCTACTACAAATCCACTTCCAGGAGAGTGATCCCAGGCTTAACCTGGACAGGCACAGCACATCACGGAAAGAGACAGCAGCGGATACATGGGCACCTGCCAGCAAAGCTACTCTGCGCTCAGCCTCCTGCAAACGCACTCTGCCGCTACTCTGTGACTGTGCACCCCACGAGCCACGCACCTTCAGCAGCCCACGAGGAGAGGGCTGCGCAGGGTCTTCAAACCAGGCTTGAAGAGCTTTTCCTTGCCCCAGGTTAAACAGATCTTCCCGGTTTGTTTAGCTGCACACTAAAACGCACCGGGAGCCACGGGTGACATTAGGTCCTGCCCAGCCCTGAGCTGCCGTGGGGGGAGAGATGCTACCGTCCTTGGACTGGCTCCTCTGCAGCTACAGCATCGGGCTGGAGATGGGGCAGCCACTGTGTCCAGAGCCAGGGAGCAGGTGTCCCCGTACCGCCCTGGCCACTGTAACCCCAGCAGTTAAAATCCCGTGCTGAAATGCCTCCGCATGTCCCTCTATACCCTGCCTCCAGCCGTGCTCCGGTACAAAGACCTTGTGAGCACAAGCTGAGACAGAGCCGGGACTCAGCGTCGCCTGCGGTGCAGACAGTGCCGCGGGGTCTGCAGTTAACGTACACCGCTTCCACGCGGGAAAGGACGGGGAAGATCTGCCACCCCACACCACGACCCCACCTCCGGAGCAGTTTAAACCAGAGGCTGAGAGCCCGGGGAATCCTGACAGCAGCCCCAGCCTCGCCAGGCTGATCCGGGGTCCGATCCACAGCGCTCCGGCGGCGGGAATAAAGAAAAAAGGGATTTCGCCTGACTTGCCAGAGATATGCTCAGCGCGGGGGCTGCCGGCTGTGAATCCCCTCAGCCGAGTGCGCGGGGCTCTTCAGCCGACCCCGGACGGGACGGAGAGACCGGCACCCGGTGCCAGCGGGGATAAGGCACACACGGGCTAACGGCAAGAGAGAAGGAGCTCTCCGCTGCCCTCAGCTCACGTTTGGCCGGGAGCGTCCTTGCGGGCTGCAGCCCCGCTTCCCGCGGCTGTGCCGAGCGCAGCCGAGTCGCAGCGGGCTGACCTGCGGAGGGTCTCGGCGTCCGAGAGCCGCGGGGGTTCCACGAACCGGGCCCCGACTCTGCAGACCGCCCCCGCTCGGGTGTCCCACCCCAGCCTGCGGGAGGGCAGCGCTGCAGCGGCCGGCCAGCCCGCCCCGGCACCGGCGGAGGGCCCGGCACAAACGCGGGGCAGCGGCAGGTGCCTGTGCCGGGCACGGGAGGTGCCTGTGCCTGTGCCGGGGCACGGGAGGCGGCCCGGCTCGGCCCGGCTCGGCAGGGCGGAGTGTCCCCCCGCGACGCCGCCGCG
>VYZW01023654.1:212244-240072 GCA_013401315.1 Balaeniceps rex
GATCTGCCCCGGCCCGCCCGCCACCCGCTCCCCGCCCCGGCCCTGCCCGCGCCCCGGCACACCCGCCCCGGCCCGCCCCGGCCGTGGATCTCAGCAGCACGCCCTGCCCTTGCGTACGCTCACCTGGCTCCTTCAGAAAACTTCTCCCCGGGGAGAGGGCGAGCTCTGAGCCTGCCCCTCGGCACCCAGGGCAGTTTCAGCTGGCCCACGCGTGACACACACGCACCGTGCTCCCTTTTGTCTCGTCCGCTGTGGCCCTGCACCTTCCCAGCCGGGGTGGGTATTCAGGGGCACAGGCAGGCAACGGCCTACCCACCACCTTTCTCCTGTGCACAAGTTGGGTGTCCATCCCTCCCGCCTGCACCCGAGCTCCTGCCCAAGCAATCGAGAGGCACATGAGGCTGGGCTCAGGCCTGCACGTTGGTGACAGCGTGGACACCGCATCCTGCCCAAGCCTTTCCTCAGGGAGCACGGTGGCTCAGTGGTCCTGCCCGTGCAGCCCTGCCTTCACTGGGTTTGCCCTCCTTTCTCCTTGTCCTTGGGTGCTGCATCCTTAGCAGCTGCCTGGCAGCGGCACGTCAGTCACAGAGCTGGAACTATTGGTTCTCCTGCTGCAGGAGAGGGTACGCCCGGGGGTACCCCCATCACCACCTTGCAGCCGGAATATGAACGACTGTACAGGACTTCTACACAGGGTTCTTTTCTTCTTCATATCATCTTTCATTCTTTCTGAACTTCCGCCCCACATCTGGCCGGGGGTTTTGCTTCAGTCCAATCTTGCACTTCTCAGTCAGACTTCTCTGGTGTGTCGTCGTCCCCCCCCATCTACATTTTGCTGCACCGCTGAAGGACACCCATATTTTCACAAAAATCAATAATGGGTCCTCTGCTGCGGAAACAGCCTCCCCCCCAAAAAGGGGTGGGAGGGCATTACCGTTCTTGCCTGCTATGGAGGGAGAGGTAAGATACAAGAGTTTCTGCAGGCACTGGGAAAAATAAACACCACATTTCCTGGCCAAAAAACCCCAAAAAGACCAAACAAGCAAAAGCACAACTCAAAGAAAGGCAAATAACATGGGCCGGCTTTGCACAGGAACCTGGCAGGTGCCAGCTCCGCACCTGCTTCTGCCCAGACACCCATCCTGGCGTGCTGCTGCACAGCCCCGTGGCTGAGCGCATGGGGGACCGGCACAGAGGGCTCCGAAATCTCAGGCTACATCTCTGCTGCTGAACGTACCTACTCCAGGGACTCCCGCCCCACTCGCTGCTCTGGCCCTCCCTCCCGAGCTGCCCACCGGAGCACACGGGCGCTGTCTCCACTGTTAACAGCCAGCAGGCAGTCTCCACTGGGCCCTGGGTGTTACATGTGTGCATTTTCGTCAGTTTGTGGTGTCCGAGATGAGGGGATAACGGTGTTAACTGGCGAGCTGAATGATGCTTTCATAGAAAAATGCTGTGGGCTCCATACCCTGGAGATGTTACAGTAGGGGTGGTGTTGGAGGGCTCTGTGGGGCACATGGAGCCAAACCTGACGCCCGCTCATCCATACTGGGTATGCAGCAGCCCCTTGCAGAACTGCACCTGGGTTTTGTTTCAGAACAAGGTGATCACTGCGCCCCAGTCAGGAGCCCGGGAGCGGGCTGAGATTTAAGCAGGTATGCACAAGGTGGGGACTGTAGCCCAGAAGTGAAGCGGGGAGCCAAATTATGCGATAGCATAGGCACGCCATGACAAGCAAAGGGAGCTGGTCCCAGCCCTTAGCTGTGGGGGTCTCCAGAAGACTGTCTTTCACCACTCCTGGAATATTTCCTCCCAGAATCTGACTGCTATGGCCTGGGAGAGGCTTTTAAAAACAAAGCAGCATACCAAAGAGAAAGAGTCTCTAGATGACAGGGTTTCAGATAGGTCAAGGTAAGGCGCACCTGTAATACCACATGTTCAATATACTGTTGCCTGTTGCAGCCTGTTGGGTCCGCATTGGATCGAGCAACATTGGCAAATTTCTCTTCGCTCTTCACTGTTCCCCCTGTTGCTCTGAATGCTGCCCCTGTTGCTTGAGGATCACTGCTTCATTATCCCCCTTGGGCTTCGATTCTCCCCTTCCTGAGAGGCCGCCTCGAGGACGGGGTCCACGATGCAATAGTGGCAGTCGTGCAGTGCAGTACTTGAGCTTAGCTAACCTTGTACATTAAATGCCACCTGCGCCCTGAGTGCAACTTTTAAAGGCCTTTTCTGGATTAGGAATTGAGGACTGACTTGAACACTGACTAGTTAACTACAGATGCAATTCTCACGTGGGGCAGCAGCGGTTCCTGAGAGAATGTAAACTCCGCTAGCCAGGCATGACAGCTAGGGGAAAAAAACCCACCCAAACCAAGAGATCTGAATATTTGTGTTGAAAGTTTTAGCAAATAAACCTGGGTAAAGACCTATTAGAGTCAGGTATCTCAGCATCACAGAAGTCCAAATCCTGCCTAAAATCTGTAACAAGAGCCTTTCTGTGTGAGGACAGTATTGTTAGACATGGTGGCCATTTGGGAATTGCAGTGGATGTAGATACTGGACAATGTGGCTGTGCCAATACTCCCTGACAGGGACATCTGAGCTTGTCCTCAGGAGCAAATGGTACCTGGCAAGGCAGGAGGCACAGCCTCAGCATGCTCCCCCACCACCTACATGCCCCCCCCATCTCCTCCAGGCTGGTCATGGGTGGCAGAGGCAATGCAGGGGACCCTCCATGGGAGCTGACATCGCTCAGCAGGCTCAAGCCCACTTGCTGCTTGTCAAATAATAGCTCTGAAAAGGGAAAACCACTGCACTTTCCAGCTGGAGGGAAAATCATGTATAGATGTATTGGAAAGGGTGAATCTTTGCAGAGTTCACAAATCTGGAAGGGTTTATAGTTCCCTCAGTTCTTTCTTCACTGCTCACCTGGTGCAAGTGCATCCAGGGGAGACAGGGGATTGAGTATGCAGGAGTGCAGCCATCTGCCTGGATGAAACTACCCACCCTCCTCACCTGCACGTGCTGTGCAGTCTTGGAGGTTTTTCATTTAAAAGGCAGAATTCCATCAAAATGTGAATAACTCAAGAATCAACCAAGATGCCGTGTTTCAATGAGTATGGACTTGTTCTTGTGATAATGTGGAATTTGTTTTTTTGCAGGAAAGGCATTTTCTGTAATTAGCCCAGCTGACATTAGTGTAACATCTGAGATTAAATTATAGCTGAAACCAAGACAAGGGATATTTGAGATTGCTGATACTTTCTCTCTTGTTTATGCAAATGCTTCTCTTTGAAGCCACACGAGGCCAGACAAATAATCACTGTACACTGGAGAATTCCCGAGCAGAGAAGATGCAGCACACCAGCAGCTTGCTTTCTGGATTTCTAAAAAACTCATCGCAGCAGGTCCTCAGCTGGCACAATCTAGCAGAGCTCTTTGCCTCATCTCCTTTCATCCTCTTTTGAGCTCTGCTAATTATACCAGCTAATGAAACAGCTTTTTGCATTTGGCAAACAAATTTCTTCACTCTTGACTTCCAGAATGTTTGTCATTAATGCAAAAGAAAGATAGCCGCAGGCTCTGGGGTAGAAATGGTAATCCCACCAGTTTGTAGAGGCAGGTTTATAAATAGAAGAGACAGACAGACAGAGGCATGTAAAAGAAGAATTTTAGTAAGCCAAATTGCCCAGATATTTATAGGCAACCTCAAGGGTTCTGTACAGAGAGTTTCTCTCCTCTGCAATCTGGAGCGCTGGCTGCAGCTCACTTGGACATAAGCAAGCAGGATTCAGCCCCAGCATCTGTACGGGTATGGATGTGGCAGCATGGGCTGCGATACAGGCATGGTTCAGCACCCAGCAGCTAAAGCCACATCTGCTGTGACGAGTGTCTAAGAGAGCGAGCTTCCACACAAGCTGCAATCATAGCTTTGGATCCAAGCGAAAACATAGCAGCCTTTCACTAAATTCCAGTGACATTTGCTTTATTTGTGCACAAGAAAGTAGGAACGCTGCATTAAACACTGCTAAAGGAGTTTTCTGACCACTTATTCTAGTGGTGATTATCGCGCAGCACAACTTTCTTTAAATGATTTTAGACCCTTGTCCTGTAAACATTTTGCATCTGTTTAACATTAAACCTGCACAAAGTGCAAGGATTATTTATGTGCATAGGCCTAAGCATCTATTTTACTTCAAGATGAACAGAAACAATTGTAAGCATGTTAATCATGTAATGCTTTTGACTTGAAGTGTGCGATTCTGTTGAAGGCCACTAACAGAGAGAAAAGAGGCTGAAAGAGAGCCAGGAAATGCCTTCCAGCCATGGAGAACTCCTACGAGCACCTGGTAACCACCCCTCTTCCTTGCAGGTTGTCCTGTTTCAGCGTAAGCATATGCACATGTTGGTAGAACCACAGATAGCTGCATCACATGGAATAAATGCTCATTTTTTAAAAAGAAGGTAGGATATATACTTGTGATGGGCAAATCACCAGTAGTCAATAATTTATTTGCTGAATTTTGCCTCTTTTTCTGGTGATCACTTGCCTGCAAACAGTTTTTTTACTGTATTTGTTAATTACTTCTGTTTATATGCTTTGATAACACCCCACTGAAACCAAAAGAAAGATTTCCATTGTTTTAATAATAAAATGATTCAGGCTCATGTTCATGAAGCTATTTGGGATATTTATCCAATTCAGCTTCTAAGTACAGGTTCAAAAAAAAAGTCAGAAGAAATTGAAAAGTTGTTTAAGTTAGAAATAAATTAAATTACCAGATGAATGTCAATGCAGTCTGAATTCTTGTGCGCCCATCTGGTAGACTCATTTAAACAAAAATGAAAGGAGATTATGTCATTAACGAATGCCTCCACACAAACAAGGAGCAACTAAGGTTTTTCAGGCTGCTGTAAAGCTGGTGTTCCTTGCTTCTTGAGTCGTTCATGTCTGAAACCATATCTTTTCCATGCCATCCTCCTTACAGAAATGCTGATGTTTTGACATTTAGGGGCAAAATGCCCAACACTACTTCCATTGTGGTCCATTTTAGTAGCTCCTACTTCCCACAAAGCCAAGGCAAAGCGGTTTGGTTTCCAGCCCTGTGGCACCAAATGCCACGACATGAGCTGTCACCTTCTCCCTCGAGCAGACACTGTTCTGCCTGCATGTGCCATGCGAGCACACCTTGGTCCAGAGAGCACGGCCCGTGAAAATGGCTGTTGAGACAGCTGGTCAGCCACCCAGCCAGGAGGGCTTTGGTGAAGGCTGAGCCAACCACACGAAGCAGAGCAGCACAAGCAGAGCAGTTGCAAAGCACCCTGGCTTCATTCAGGCCAATGGTTGTGAGAGCGTGCTGGGAGCTGGGGGTTGTGGGGTTGCAGCCTTGGGAAGGAACAGCACCCCTGCCTGCCTCCTCCAGTAGTTATATTAGTCTATTTATTCTAAGATTCTTACATCTGGTCATTTTTCTCACTTTTTTATCAGTCTGCCTCAGGAGGAGTGTCTCAGTTATTGCTACAATGGTAGCATCCACCTCCAAATCCTGATTCTCCATCTTTTCTTTCCAGTACTTTGCCTATATAGAGACTAATTATCTGACATGATGAGAGTGGGTGGCAGTAAGAGATTGCTGCTCCTCTCCATTAAATAGCTTCAGCTTCTAGAGCAAATGAATGTTTTCCTTTGAGTGTTTATGGATATGGAGATAGCTCTGTGTTACTCTACAATGTGATTTTGTCAGAACAGTGAGTGTAAGAATATTGTGGCACAATTCCCCATTCCTTATCTCTTGGCGAGACTGAGTTGATGTAATTCAGCCACATAGAGTCGTAGCCTTTGCTGCTTCACCAGACACCTTTCAGCACTGCAAGTAGTCAGCAATAAAATAGCAGAATACAAGTTCTGCTTATGAAAGTCTTTGCAAACTTTAAAAGCCACAAGAACCAGTTCCCTGTGCTCTGGCATGGTGCCACAAAACCTAAGCCCAGCTCTGGGACTGACAACTCAATGAAAAGCAAGGTGGGTCAACGAAGCAAGTCCTCAAGCTTGTCAAACCTGGGTGCTGGTTGACTGCCTGAAGCTCACAGTCCCCAGAGGTACGGGACCTCTGCCAGTGTGATGCCTGGACATCAATGTTCACACGCTGGGGACTATCAGGAGAAAGACTAACTGACATGAACTTCAATGATGGGCACCATGAGAGAAGCAACCTTGGCTGACCAGGTTCGAGACCATTTCGACTGCTAAAGCTCACAGTCAGCACAAAGAAGTATTGAGTCCCAAAAGCTTCATCTTGGCAAGCAGCGGTCTAACAAAAGGTGTGTAAGCTTGGCCACCAAGCTTACCATGGGTTCTTCCAAATTAAACATGATTGTGGCTGCTGCCGGAACAGGAAAAAATACCTCATTCCTCTGCACTGAGCCCCCCACAACAGAAGATCACCGAAGTGGAAAGGCACGTGGAGTTTCAAAGCTGCAGTTCCTGCATGGTTCTTGTTTCTCCACGTCGCAGCTGGTGGTAATGTTGAGACACTGCACTGGAGAAAAGCCTCAAGCGGAGACAGAGGTCGGGGATCTGAATGAACCCCTGACTTATACCGCTTTGCCAAAATAAGCTGATTTCCATTGTAGCTCCAAAGAGTAGAGGGCACCTGAGCTGCATGGACAGACCCTGCAGCACAGCCTGGCTACGTGATAGAGAGTTTAGGACATCTAGACCCCCGTTTTTGCCCTCCCTCCTCTTCTACGGCAGGAGTGCAGCACTCTGCCAGAAATCAGGAGCGTTGAGGACACAGGAGGGGCTGCCCTTACTCGCTGCTCCTCTTTGCCTGGTGACACCACAGCCAGCAGCTCAGAGGGGCGATGGCAGGGAAGCTCCTGCACTGCCAGCCCAGGGTCAGGGGTGGGAACATGGAGAGGGCCGGGGACAGGGAGCTCTGGTCCTGCGAGGAAAGGGCTCTCACCAGCTTCAGCACTTGCAGGGATTGTGAGAGGATCAGGCATGCTTCGTGAAGATGAGAGCCTCTGAGGATTCAGCTCCCAACTCTAATAAATGTCTGCTGGACCCGTATAAACTCCGCTGATTTAGAGATTTGTCCAAGCTCATTTTCCCTCACACTCCCCCTCTCCCCCACCAGGGACCAAGCAACAGCCCACTCCCGACAGGCACCTCCAAGAAACTCACGTTCCTGGAAACTTGGGAGCGAAAAGGCAACTCTATTTTTTACAGCAGTAGAGCATATTCCTTCTCTGAGGTCCTTCTGCTAAAAAAGCAGGCTATTGTTATGTCTCTGTTTGGCAAGAAAAAAACTAAGATTGATCAATGGCTTGGGGTTACTTTTTCCTTAATGACTGCAACTGCTTTGCTCTCACAGTGTTTTTTTAGGGATATTGTTTACTCCAGCTTCAGCCCTACTCAGAACATTTGGAATTTAAATAAACTGCATTGCATTGCATTATCTGGCAGGCACCCAGTACAATGAATTTCAAACTAGTGTTTGATTTTGTCAGCTACAAGGCAGAGAGACATCTCACTAGTCAAGACTAATTCTTCCAGTTGCTACACAGCATGACACCATGAATTTGCTGCCAGTCACATTGCTGAGGTCACATTATCCCTCAGTAACAGTACCCCAAAACCATGGTAAAGTGCAGATGGTGATCTGCAGAGTTAGGAGACTTTGAACCTGTGGTATTTAATACCTGGAATTAACTGTGGGTGTATCTACTGACATTTGGAAGAAAGATAAAAGATTTTCAACCTTTAGGGTGATTCACAAAGACTTAAAATATTTGGAGTTATTTGTGGTTGCAGATCTTAAACAGATAATTGAAAAAGTGTTGACCAGACATGACTTGTCATTAATTAGATAGACAAGAAGAACAAATGAACTTTTTTGAGGTCAAGAGATGTTTCCAAAAATATGATTCCCACTCCCCCCCAAAAAATTGATGTTATATATATTTTCAAGTCAAGGTTTCCCAAAGAGCTTTACAAAATGCTACACAATGAGCATAAAGACAAAGTATCACTCAGAACTTTTAAACACCCTGACCCATGCACAGTGCAGGCTATTTAATGCTTGCTTTAAAGGGGGATCCTGGCCAAGGCCTCCTCCCTCCCACTCACTTATTTTGCATACGGGACTTAGCCGGAGCCCCCCTGGTTCCTCACACGCTTCAAGCAAGTCTCCTGCAGCACTGAGATGTTTGCACTTCCCCTTCCTCTTCAGAAAGAGCCCTCCCGCCAAGCAGCCTGATTGCCTAAATCTTCATGTCAGCCTCGCGACTGGAAACAATACTGCTGTTGCACAAGCCGACCCCCAAAACATTGAAGGGTTGTGCCTGATTTCTTCATGAATACTCTTCCTGTCACCAGGGCCATGAGGAAGGCCAGATCCCCGCCCCAAGCCCTGGCCGCCACCGTGCAAGAGCCGGGTATTTCTGCTACAGTGCTCGGCAGCAGGCGCTGCTGATATTTGGCTTTTCCGACTCGTCGCCCAAAGGAGGTTTCCCTGAACGTGCAGTTACCATCTCCATTGGACTCATAGGCTCAGATGGATGGCCCCAAAGTGGCACAGCGTTGCCCAGCTGATCTTACAGGGGGGCAGCTCGGAGGGCAGTGTGTCCCCCAGGCAAAGCTGGGTCTGCCAGATGGGGCTGGAAGATGCTACTGACGCACTCTGGCTCTGCCCACGACCTGGGAACAAGGAGGATGCTTTGCTGAACATGAGACCACTGTGCTGTGAAGGGCACAGCTCTGCTGCCTCAGGAGAAAGATTTTTCCAATGCATGATGTCTCTGCATACCTGAAGCACCTGTTTGGAAACACAGCATAGGGCCACCCTGGCAAAGCTCTTCTGTGGTATTTGTGTCATTCAGCGTGTTTTATCCTTCAGCTTTGCATTGATGAAGTTCCTTCTCCGCTTCAGGGGCAAGGTACTTTTATTTGAGACACCTGGCCTGGGACTGTGTATTATGGACTGTTGGGATCCAGTTGCCACAAAGGGTGATGGAGCTCAGCCTGGCAGAGGAAGAGCTAGGGATGGTTTGAGCATGCTGCACGTACAGGAGGCACCTCTGAGTCTCAGGGACCTGCATTTCCTTCCCTTTCTGTTAGGAATTGCAAGGAGCCTGGAGTCCAAGTAGCATTTTCAAAAGGTCTTCTCCAGCTGCACCCACCTCCCTGTCCTCTCCAGCACTGTTGCTTTGTCCTCCCTCAGTTTTCCTTTGCCTAGTCATATTTCCTCCCTTTTTACCTTTTGTCCCTCATCCTCAGATAGCACCTCACCATTTCTTCATGCTTATGGTCCTCTTACTCCTTCCTTTTCTCTCCCACACCTTTCTTTGCAACTAGGTCCAGTCCTCTATTCCAGGGAGAGGAAGTGGAGGGAAGCTGCTGGGCTGTTCTTCTCATTATTACTAATTCCAGCACCTCCCTGCTCTTCCTCACCCTCTTCTCATCATCACTTCATCCAACTCTTCTTCCTCCCCCATCCTGACATTGCTGTCCCATGATAACTCTTGGATGACCTCCCTTGGATTGTAACTTTCCCTTACATCGTTACCTTCCAACCACAGCCTTGCCAACTCTCATGTCCACACTGGCACCTATTTGATTACCTGGCATCTTTCCTCTTTTCCCTTGATTTGCCCTGCAGCTGTGGTCTATGTTTCATACTGAAATGGATCTCGCCTTTGCCATGGACTGCTCCCTCATTGGTCTGCTTGACTGCGATGTTGATACCTGCTTTAGCACTGCTTTCTGTGTCTGACAGGTCAATACCAGCTTCCTCTAAGTCTCCTCAGTCCTTTTCCTGGATATCATCTTTCACTTGCTCCCTCCTATGGATATGACTGTTTCTATGTCTCAGTTTTCTTCATCTTCTGCAGCCTCTCTAAAATCTGTCATTTCTTCTCGCTCCATTTCACAGCCCTCCTCCTTTCCAGTTTTGTCTGCTCTTGCACCCACTCCCTTCAGAGCATTACTCTCAGTAATTTTCTTAACTCTCTCTCTTTGCCCTCTTGCTTCCTAGCACCCACTGGCTCCACCTCATCAAAGGCTGCTCTTTTCACCTTTCAGACCTTTCCTAGGTGACCATTCTCAGCCTCTACCATCCTTAAGCCTTTGACATTGCCTTGCTTTCTCCCGTACAGACTTTCTGCACGTGACAAATTGCTGTGAAGGGCTGGTCTCTGCTCAAGCCTCATCTCTTTAACAAGGCACTCAGCTTTCTTGTTTCTGACCCTGTCTAAGCAGAATGACTCCTCTTCCTCCCGTCCTTCCTTTCTCTAGCCCCAGCTTGGAAAAGGGAGTTGTACCATGGCCTGTCCACACTGGGACACTCAGAAAAATTCACTGGAATTCATGAAATTTGTGAAGTGAAACGGGCTTAATAACCGAGACATCTTCACTTTGAATGGGAATACCCATGCAGATAGATGGAGATGAGATTTAACTAATTTCCTTTGCATTTATACTTCCAGGTAATCTAGATTGCCTTCGCAGGCACCCACCTTTGAAAAACCCTCACCACATCATGGTCATTTCTTGGCAGCCTCTGGTGCCTAGCGGCTGTAGGTCTTTCCTTTTTCTGTCTGTAAGCACTTCTTGGCAGGGTTCATCTCTTTTCTCCTGCTGTATAACACCCAGAAGAACAAGACCTCAACCTCTGCTGGGCTCTGGCAGCACCAGAATTAACAAGGTCTATAGCTGCTGCAGTTCAGAGTCAGGGCTGCGCTGGGTGGCAGTGCCCCATCCAAACTGTACTGAAAGGGGAACTGGCATCAATTTTCTGGCAGGAGAAGAGGCTGCCTGAAGGGAAACCGCTGCTGCAAGTAGGATGAAGAACTCAGTATTTCCTCATACTTTGGGATACTTGGCACAGAGGTTATGAAAATAAAGGACAATCAACTCTTTTCTAGGGAAGTGAGTGCAAAGATAATTTTGATGCAAATTCTTTTCAGAAACCAATTTTCCCCATGAGAACGCTGGCATTTAAATGCATTTTAAGAGCTAAGAAAAATGCTTTATTTGTTCTCTGCTGCCAGACAGGAACACTGTGTTTCAGATTTGTCTCAAGAACTTCCTGAGCAAGTGGGTTTGCCGTGTTAACCTCACTCTTAGTTGTGGTTAACTTTTGCTAAGTGCCAATATTGCTATGAGTCTATTGATTGCTTTTCAGGATGCAAAAGAAAGGAATGTTTTGAATACACAGTGGGACTTATCTTCACTGTTAATAAACCACTCCCTAATCGAAATAGAGATAAGACTATTGTTTTGAAATAAAATATGCAGAAAATGATTTCTCATTTCTTTTTCATGAGGGGACACTGAACCACTCATTCTGATTCAATAGGTCAAATTGTTGGCCACCCCTTTTGGGTTTTGCTATCTTGAGCAAATGGGTGTGTACCATTCATCAGAATAGTATAAAACTGAAAGAACTGGATCTTCACTAATCAATGTTGCCAGCACCTAGATGGCTAACCAAAGGAATCTGTTGCATTCAACACTAAAGTGATTTCCAATGGGTCCATTACAGCTAAACATTTTTCAGTGTCTCTAAATTGAGGTGGTGGGAATTTAGCCTTAGGACAAACAGGGGCTAGGAAAAATGCCCACTAGAACTGATCGAAGTCTCTAAAAGGGCAATCAAACATAAAGGCATCATCTCTAGTTCAATGAATCCCTCAGCTGGAAATCACTGCTGGTCAGAGAAGTACTTTAGGGAACAATCACTATACATTTGCTCTATTCTTATGCTCTTCCCTAGGAATCAGCCTTTGGCCATTGCCAAAGACAGGACACTGATCTAGGTGAAACTTTTTTGTGACCCAAAAAAGACATTTCTGTGGCTGTGATGTGAGTTGCCACTAGAGAGCAGCTGCTCTGGTCACCCAATTTCAGTAGAAGATTCACATATGGAAAAGGTGTCAACACCTCATCCCACCCACATCCTCCAGGAAAAGGATCGAAATGAACTTGCACCAAAGATATCTGAACCCAAACTGCATCTTTCTGGCCCATAAAAGAGGACCATGAACAAGAGCTGTTTTGAGTCAAACACGCCCTGCATCCTGCAGAGAAGGCTGCTATCTTTCCTCCCAAACTGCAGCTGAGGAAAGCTGAGAGAGATGCTATGGTTTTAGTCAAGTACTGTTCAGTACGACGTGTTAGTCCTGAGCACATCCATAAAGCAGCTAGCCAAAGCTAGCCAGCTTTCCATTATCTACCTAAACATGACCTAGCATGACCCAGAGTGGACTTAAGCAATATTGTGTATCTAAGCAGAAAGCCATGAGAAAGCGCCTTTTCATTCAGCCCATTACTGTGCAGCATCCTAGTAACATGGGTCACTGCAGACACCCTCATCCACCCCTGTTGCTCTGTCATGGCCTCACAGAGAATTGATTCAGGTTCAATGTCTGAGACACTTGTCCCTGAGGCACTGAGGGGTTTGGGTCCATGCTATCCAAAAGGCTTCCTGCTACTGCAGCATCGATTGAAGTTGATGAGTTAACACCTCGGTACAGGAGCACTCTCCACTGCAAGGCAGCAGTGGCTTGGGTGCCAGAGAGAGCCTTCTTGAGAGCTCACGTGAGCCCAAGATTGCCAACAGGTGCACAGAATACAGCATCCCGACTAACCACGCAAGAATCAAGCTGACCAGCTTCTGGCCCACAGGTACGCAGGGACTGGGGCAGAAACGTGAGGTGAATGCTCCTCTCTCTCCCATTCATTAGTTTTCCAGTAAGCCCGAAGAAAGTCAGTAGCATCTCCAGGGACACAATGATTCTTGCTCTTGGTACAAGGATTCTGGACTTTGATGTGTCTTAGGTGATGATACTTTGCCTAAATTAGATTGTGCTGGGACCCCGAGTTTGATGGTTTATGGCCTGGGGAGCTGTCATGCTGATCCAGAAGAATTTCCTCTGGAGGAAACAGGGAGGACAGAAGACAATTTTAAGCCCTCGAAACCAAAGGACTTTGTAAATATTCTTTCAATTTTAGTTCGCTTACAAGACATTAAGCCCCACCTTCTGGTGAATGGCTAGATTGCAGGAAGAGACAACGCTCTAGGTCAAGTGAAACGGTGAAAAGTTTTCAAGACAATAGTATTCAAGTAGAAAAATGCCTTAACTACACTTGAAATATTTCAGGAGAATGCACTGATCTTCATCAAAGTGTCAACAAAATAGTTTTAAAAGGCACTGTAGTGTCTTATTTTCAAGTGTTTTTTTTTTTCAATGTTGGATTCCATTTTCTTCATTTAGTGTAAACTGTCATACTATAAAATAAACTTTATGTTTCAACTATCCCTAACCAAAACAGTTTGGAATACCTTGTTGCACAAAACCTTTCAGTATTTTGTTTTTTCATTTCATTGAAGTGAACAAAAATACACGTTGACATGTTAAAGTTTCTCTGAGGACAGGGGATGCTCCCCAGGCAACATCCCAGAGCCTTGAAGTTTCATGTTGCTCATGGCCAACCACTTCTTCTCTTTTCTGCAGGCTGGAGCAGGTGCAGAGACCAGCAGATATTGCTGACATGGGGGTTCCCGGCTTTTTGGCAAAGTCTGCGTCACTGATGTCCTCCCTTAGATGCTGTTCAGCAAAACGTAGATAACTGAAGGGTGAAGGCCAAACTAGAGTTCCAGGTATGGATGGCACAGAGCTATGGGCAGCAGGATGAAATGCTCAAACAGGCAGCTGAACATCTCTACCTGGACCATCAGCCTGGGCCTCTCCTCTCTTACGCTTCTCCCCATATCTCCTCCTGCCACCTGGCCCAGTCTACACCCATCCTGCAGCTGGAGAGCCCTGGCTGCCTCTGCTTCTGGCCACAGCTTCCCCTTCCCAGGGTGTGCTGGCAGCCAGAAGGTACCAGGAGAAGGCCAAGGGCCCCCGCGGTGAACTCTCCTGCACCCTGCTCACCTAAGAAGATAAGGGTGCGGGGGAGAGGGCGCGCTGCTGCTCGGCACAGCCTCCCCTTGCCACTTGGCTCGCCCAGAACTGTACTGCTGACTTGGAGGCCCATATGGGGCTGTTTTCAGGGCAGGGAGCTGAAGGCACCAGTGAGCTAACTTTACACTGCAGGTCTTGGAAAGGGGTTGTGTACATGTATGGGGAAGAAAGGTGGGAAGGAGCGGGAATCGTGAGTGGGGCAGCCCTCTTTTCAGGCAGCTGCTGGTGCAGATCCTGGTGCAGAGGAGAGTTCAGTGGCCTCGGGCCTGCTGGTTGTCTGAGGGGATGTGTCAGCTCCCTGCAGCAGGGAAGTGGTGGCAGTGGTGGCAAGTGGACAGGTATGGAGGTGGCAAAGGGAGGCTTCCTTCACATGAAGATCACAAAGATTGCTTTGATGTTTGTCAGGGTCAATAAGATTTAAAAAGGAGGATGAACAGCAGGAAAAGGAGGAGGAGGAGGAGAAGAAGAAGGAGCAGAAGAAAGAAGAAGGGGTCGGATGAGGAGGAGAAAAGAAAGAGGAAGATGAGGATGAGGAGAAGGAGAAAGAAGGGGAAGGAGAAGAGGAGGAGGCGGGAGGATGAAGAAGAAGGGGAAAAGAAGGAGAAGAGAGGAGAAAGAAGAAAAGCAGGAGAAACCTCTTTTATTGCTGTCCTTGAGTATAACACATTAAGTAACAAACTGGTTTCCACAAGAGAAGGGTGCCCTAATGCGCTCAGGTGTTACCTTGGCAGAGCCCACAAAAGACCTGTTACAACACACTACGTTTTGCCAGGGCCATAGCACTGACACCTTCTGTGCTCAGCCATGTTTGTCAGCTTTCCATTAATAGCACAATGCCCGAATTCAGCCACGGTATGTGCATGGACAGCTTGACAGTGGAGGGCCGGAGGAGAGGATTCCTGGCTTCCTGTTAGCACCTGGAGAGGCCAAAAATGACAGCAGGGTAGGGGTTTTGTGCCACCCATCCAGGGCACAGCAGAAGCCAGCAGAGGCACAGGGATGAGCAGCTCAGGAGATGCCTGAGGTCTATCTCGGGCCCCACTGCTTGCAGGGTGGGCACTGGCAGGCCAGCAGCTGTGGGAGCCCCCTCCATGTGTGTGTCCAGCCCCACCATGTGAGGGCTGTCACCCTGCTCCTGCAGTGCGGACCAGGGCTTCCAGCTACCAAGGGTTTGCAACTCATTTGGCAATGTCATTGCAAATGGTGGCAGCCCAGCTCATCATACCTCTGTGCATTAAAACCTGCCCCGCTGGTAAATGAGTTCCTGAGCAACTGGGTGGTACAAAGCAACTAGGTGGTGTGTTTGAATGAGGAAAGATGCACATAAAGTACTGTTGAACCAACAGCTCAAAGCCCATCTAACCAACTACCCAAATAACACAAATCAGACCCATAACCATCAACATGGGATGGGCATGGAATAACTCTAGAGAGATGCAGAAGAGCATGAAGAAACAGGGAGACAGCCCAAGAGGTGGCCATCTGACTCAGGATCTAACCACTGTCAAGTCTCTCGGAAGCACTATAAAAAAGAAAAGTTTTAAGGAGGGATTTGAAGCTGAAAATCAGCAGACATGAGTGTTACAGAGTCCTCCTCCAGGTACACACGGCAACAAAGGAGAAATTACAATGGTGAGCAGCCTTCCCAGGAGGTACAGCAATTTCAATATGTTAAATCAACTAGTTTGAAAAGGTGGGTAAAAACAAAAGGATAAGATCTGCTGTTGCTTCAGAGTGCTCACGCTTTTGCATTGTCCATGGTACAGACTCCTGCCCTTTTCAAGTTTTTTTTTTTGGCACATACTTGTTTCTGGCACATCTGACAAGCAGTTGCAGTGTTCTTACAAGAAGGTGAGGGGTTTGTTTGTAGGCTCTGCACATTCACAACACATCTACGCAATGTGAAATGATAAACAAAGCAGCATCCTTGGGAAGACTGTGTTTTCATAAGCCACAACTTTAAAGTGTCTATAAAACAGATTTTCAAGATGAATCAGTCTTCCTTCGGTTTGCAAGTGAAGATAGATATCTGGAGTGTGCCAGATGATGCTTGGAAGGAGTAGCACTTAAAAATACATTATCCAACTGCTGGCCCAGTCTGTGTATAATACACATACACACATGGAGTGTCAGCTCATCGTTAGATTTTTTTTACCACTGCTGCTCATAAAAGCCCCAAGGGTCTCTGTTCCTATGCCATGAGAGAGAAAATAATAAAACCTAGACAGTTTTCAGGAGCAATTTGGATGTGTTTTTTGGAAGGTAGTAGAAGGCCTGGATCAAGCCACCCCATAGGACATTGGGGTTGGACCATGCAGCCTGTCCTCCACTACACCATACGGATTGCCATCTGCACTGCCTGGTGCCCAGGGCTAAAAAGGGCTTTTTCCTCACCACTTCTCTCCTTCCCTTAGTGCTCCCTCTCCCTGCTCCAGGAAATCCATGCTGAGGCAAAAAATTTCCTTCCAGCTAATCAGCTTCAGTGATGTCCACGTTGATACCTTCTGATTGTTTGATTCCCAGAAACAGGCTGTCTTTCCCATGCTGTACCCCACCTACCAGCAGTGCGTGGGGAAGGAGGTGACTCTCTGTAAAACCACGCTTCCCTTGTTGCAGAAGTTGGAAGGTGCGGGGAAATGAGTCAGGGCACAGAGCTGAAGGATGCTCCTGTGGTCCAGCAAATGACACTCAGCCCCGTGGGACTGGCCTACATGCAACCAGATGCTGCATGATGCTATAGACACCGAGCCTGGTATGAAGCATGAAATGCACTCCCGAGGGCCTAACTGCAGGATTTAGGATGATCTCCAGGGATACCACAAGCAGAAATAGCAACTAGAGCTGTACACCATTCATCCAGCTAAGTCCCCCAAAAGAAGCCAGCCCTTTGCATCCCGGCATGGGCACCCAGAGCTGGCAAAGTGCCTGGCCTTCCTCCACTTGCAGCCGCACTTCCTGCCAGTGAAGCAGCCACCAGCTGCCCAGCGCAGAGAGAGAGGCAGGTCCTGGTGGGATGCGGTGCATCAGCAGGTGACTACGGGCTCCAGCGCATCATGCCAGTGCCCAACCTTTGCAACGGGGGCATGTGGGTTTAACACCGCCTGGAATGGGACAGACCCTGGCACCACAGAAAAGCTGCTCGGAGTTACTGTTCCCCGTCTAGACTGCTTTTATAAATTCCATGAACAGCATTTTGCTGTTTACTCTAGCCACAGCGTCTGTGGGGGAGAATTCAGTTCTGGAAAGTCTCCAGTCCAGATTTTTATCTCAAAATGTGTATATATAGAATTAATTTGGAGCTGCAGTCTTCCCCAAATTATTCCTCTGGGCAGTTGACACAAGACAGTTGCTCACTGACAGCCCAAAGTAGAGCAATTATTCATAGGCTAATGGGCTTTGCCAAAGTAAGATTGTTTTTTTCTCCTCAAACATCATTAAAAGAAGGAAACTGAGGTATCAACACCAGGAAGAAGTGTTGCGTGGCTGGGATGTCAAGCAGTAGCAAAATAGTGCTGTTGCTGTGGGTGGTGTGTCACAGCATAACTGGCTGCTTACAGAGGAAAAATGGGATGGAAAGGACAGGCAGAAGACTGAGTAAGGATGAGGGATGCAGTGGTCTGCACTGAGGCTACACCAAGGACAACAGTCAAGCTCAGCATTGACCTCTTGCTCGGAGACCCATTGACATCAGGGATACAGTGGTTAAAAGCGATACGTGAAGGAAGTCATAGAGAGGCCTGGAATTCATTAGTTCCCCAGTTTGGGGGAAAATAGTGGCATTTGGGCTGTGCTCCCTGGGAATTCAGCCGCAGTGCTGTCTCCTTTACTGCAGCAGCAACAGTCCCTTTTCTTTAATCCCCCTGTGCTCTAACATGGACAGGACACAACTATCTCTGATTAAACCCTGGCAGGTAACAAAAGAAAACCTGCAAGCAGAGCTGTCTTAGCTGCCATCCCCTACACCTTCGGGACCCAGTCACAGGGCTCTAGTAAATTCTCTGCGACCCTTTGCTCACAGGTCTGCCAAGGCACTCTTATCCTTCAGCAGGATTGACTTACCCTGAATTACCGCAGTTGGTTTCCTACATGGCTCACAACGAAGACATGCGAGTTACGGCAAGGGAAATCAGGGTTTGAACTTGCAGCACACTGTAGATAATTAATTTGTGGCAGCTGCCCGAGGGGTTTTTTCTCCCCTGTTCTTTTTTTCCTGCAGTGCCCCGGCGATGCAAGGGAAGTGCCTCCAAGGAAAGAGGCAGACGACATTTTATTCAACACTGAAGTAAGGATATGCACTAGCTAAAGAGCAGCTGATGTGTCCTCACTGTTAATTTACTGCAAGTAACTTGTTCCTGAGTCCTTATCTTCAGTTTAAGATATCTTTATTACAGGAAAAGAGCATCTGCACAGAGCGATAGCCAGGAAAAGGCGTTTTACTTTGCTTTCACATCCTCCCTTATTTTTTTTGTGTAGACAAGTCCTGAAGTTGTGCTCAGCTTTGCCAAGAAAAATGCTCTGTTCCTGGTTCATGACGTTAGCTTTTCTAGTAGTGTCCTTGGAGAAGTGGGGGTGGGGGGAATAAGCTTTCAGCAAAAGGCTTATAGCTAACTGCCATATGGGCAGGCTGCGAGATTAAATCTCTTCCTCTAAGAATTATTAAGCACTGCAATCCCTAACCTCATCTCCTCACTTCCTAGCAAACATATATCATGCTCAAAAGATAGTGCCTTAACACAGTCCTTGTACATCACTGACTCCAGCCCACTTTCTCCCTGGTGGTGCTGGCAGTCTCACTGGTGAGGCGCATGTGTTGGGGAGTGATGCTTCGATTCATTTTCAGAGTTTTCAGTTTGGCTTTTCGTTGCCTTATCTGCACCATGCCCCATATCTGAAAAGGAAACAGCAGCTCGGAGTGATACCCTTGGCAGGATGAGGCCCATGTTCTGGAGCTCTTAGCCACAAGATTTTGGTATGAAGTCCATGCAGCTGGAAAGAGATGTCCCTGGCCCTTATTCCATCAGCTTTCCTAGGGGACCCTCTTTTCCACTGGGTTTCACATACACATTTCTTCTGCATAGATTTCAAGCCCTTTGGGGGCTTCTCCCTTGCTTGCAAAGCACCTGGACAGGGATGGTGCACAGATGGCAGACCGTAAAAGTGAAAGCAGATAAGAGATTGCCCCTAATCTGGAATAGTTTCACAGGGAGGGGAACACTTTATCTCTAACATGAGTTCTTCAGTGTAACAAACTGCCAAAGCTTGGAGTGCTTCATCCCTGCTTACTGACCAAAAGAATCCCTGTGGTCCATAAGACACTGTGATGAGATGACCAGTTAGTTAACACCAAACTACTGTGACGCTGGATATCTGAATTCACCATGTTTAGGTTGTGGTAGAAGCAGCTACAATATGGATCTGCTTTTTCCAAAACAAAGATACATATTCTTGTTCCTTCACCTGACTCAGGAGCCAGGTACATGACTTCATCAGCGGAGATGAGAAGTCAACTAAAGGCCTGATCCAGAGAGATGCTGAGTACTTGAAGCTCCCTCTGTGATTCAATGGCAAGCTTCAGCTAAGATGGCAAAAGCTGAATAAGATCCAGGTCTGGATGACTAATAGACCGAATAGCAAAGTGCCCCTCTCAGGTTGGTAAGTCCTAGCCTGCAAGTGAGCAAAGCCTCGTAGGGCCAGCCTGTGGCCCTGCACTGCCCCAAGTCTTGACTTTCCACCAAGACAGTCATCCTATGCTCTGCTGACATCCCACAGGCCTAGTTGCTTTCTGTGGATTGCTTGGTGAGCATATGGATCATCTCTTTCCCTTAAAGCCTCATCATGAACAAGCAGTCAAAATACTGGGAATAAAATCACAAAGCAGAGCGCTGGGGAAGCTGTCTGCCAAGGCGCTCGCTCACTCCAGCTTCCCAGGGTCATCCCAGGACAGCAGCAGTTAGCTCTGCAGCGCAACAAGTTAAATTGCTCACGATTTGTCTGAAAATAGCTGCTTCAGAACTGATGTCTTAGAAGGAAAACATTTTAACAAGCAATGAAAAGCAGCGTATAGCTCTTTAAACACTTGTACAAAGGCATGTTGCAGCTGCTTAGCAAAGTCCCAAAGCTCTGGCATGGGTGCAAGCCACTTTCCCAGTCTGCGGATGGGTCTGTCACACTCTCGGGACAGCCCATGGAGACCCTGCTCAACCAAGTCTGACCCAGTGATACCTTGCAGGGTCCAGCCCCATGCTTTTAAAGGTGCCCCAAAGGCACTGTTGAGCAGTTGTAGGTGAAGCAGTGAGCGTAGCCATTCTCGTTATGGTCATCTCTTAAACCAACATGAACAGTGGCCTAATAACGCCAAAGGCACCCTCAGCCTTTTAATATATGAAGTACTGAATCTGCATGCATGTCACTCAAGATGTTCAAGTGGGAAGTGATTTATACTAGTAGCACCCTGTCAGCAGTAAACAGACAACACAACCATTTACTATTCTCCATTCATCAGCATCATACAGTTGTTTTTTCAATATTTATTTACACCAAATAGGGCATAAAATACGAATGCTGCCAAGTTCAGAAAATTTTGCGCTAGCCTCAGCTCAGCCCAGGGCTAACCATCAGCCTTATCTGCAATCACAAGAGTGTGTCAGGAAATCACGCTATCATGCTAAGACAGCAGGAAAGAGCTTAGTTTGGTTTTCATCAGACTTGCTTTACAGATGTACCAGAAAGAGGAAAGCAATACTAAAGAAATATGTTTCCCTCTAGTTCTCGTGGGGCTTGCTGGTTTTTTACAGTTAAAAAATAATACTGTCACATGCCCTGCACTAGAAAGACGAGAGAGACGTCGAGAGCATCCCCATAACCTTAGCAACTGCTTTGATCCTTTTCAGAGCAAAACAAAGTACTTTTTATTTTGCTCAGCTTGAAAGGTCCTGACTATGACACTTCGATAGATCGGATTTTTTCCCGTTCACATTAGTTTCTCTTCCCCCAGCAAACATGGACTGGCATAGGGTGAAAGAGGTCACTTTATTTTCTTCCATTTTCATTCCAGTTAGTAAGACGGTAACCGTCAAAGTCACCATTTTCCTAATGTTTCTTGTTCCTCCAGGAAATTTTGTCAGAATAATAATGTTAAGATGAATATTTGAATACTGGGTCCATGCTATCACTGGAAAGGTGGTATGTGAAGAAATGTGCTTCAAATTTATCTAATTCTAATTAGGTCCTGAACATGACATTGGAAGTTCACTGCTTGTTCTTGGAAAACTACATTTAACAAAAACATTCCACCTCCTCTAAATATCCTTTGGCTTCTCCATTAATTCTGCATCTCAGACAGTAAGCAAAATACTAAATTCTTAGCATGTGACGCATACGAAAAATCTGAGGATCAAGCGTAGCTGCTGATACACGATGGGAAAATTGCTAGGCTGGTAAATATTAGGATTAATTTCCCTTTTAAAAAACTAGAAAGCAGGGGGGTTTTTTTAATGTTACATTAAAAGAACAATACTTACATGCTACTTAAACATGAGGAAATGCAAGACTTGGTTGCCTATGCCATCTGACGTCTGCCCTGTGCTGCACTGTGATCAATGTTTAATTATAGCGGTCTGATTCTTCGGGCTTTATGCATGTGTGCTTAGCTACGCGTGTATCCAATTACATAGCAGCCTGGAGGTTATTACCCCATAGTTTCTGCACAGACTGTAATAACTTCTGGCTCAGCATATAAAATGTTAGGTTTTCTTCCTTAGCAAAAGCAACTTAAAGCCATTTTTGCATCCAGCTGGTTATTCTTAGCCTGTCCACAGCAGTTCACTATTCAATCATGCCAGTGCCACGTGTGGCCAAGCTACAAACCTGGTGAGAGAAGTGAGACATTAAATGTAACCTCGTGACTTTGTAGGATGTTTAAACTTTGCAAGTTTAATCTTAACACCATTTCTGCAATGTGATTTACATTGCAGCCCCACAAGCACCAGTATCAGCATTACCCAAGAGGCATCAGACTGTGAAGAGCTTCTAAACCAGCTGTGCCGCAGAAGAAAACGTGGGGCAACTATGCCTCGCTTGAACCCGAGTAAATGCTGTTGTGATTTACCTGTTTAAAAATCCTAATTTCACATGAATCACCTCCAAATGGAGGGGTTTTTTTTTTGCAACTTACATGAAGTTTGAACTGTCATTCATCCGTGATCAGAGTACCAATTCTTTGGACTAAATTTCTTTTTCACAAAACCCAAGGAGTCTGAGTAGACATATCTGAGGTGGACTATTCCAGCTGTTTGAGGTGGGTTTCAAAATAAATTCCAGTTATGAACTATTTGTGGCAGAGACTGTTCTGGTATGTGTTAATGAGGGGAGGAAAAAAAGTCCAGTGTATTTTGTGTCTACTGCAAGAAAAAGTAATTATCAAGCTGTCATGAAAATGAGAAAGCAAAAGGTTACAGTTCTGAACCCAAGAAAAATGTTATTACAGTTGTATTTTTAGAGCAGTCAGAACTACACAGGTGTGTCAGCATCCTGACACATTTCTTCATGATAGCATAGAATGATGGCTCAGTTTCAAAGGGCACTAAAGAATATACTGTACCGTATTATATTTGTAGGGTTTTTGTCAAATCAAATCTGATTGAAATTAACACAAAGAGGAATATAGAAGGAGAACGGCAAATAGACAAGGAATAAGTGAACATTAATGGAATTTTCAAACAAGGATGCCTAACTTACTGAAATGTGCCACAGTTTGATCTGTTTTAAATGCATTTGAGTTCTTTTGGGCAATAAAGCTAGCCTCAGGGCAGCAGAAAGCGTGCATTTTTAGTAAGCCACAAGAGCATAGATTTATGAATGTATTATAAAACGAGTACAAAAATGAAATATTGCATGGTTAATTTTAATGACTGAGAAACAACTAAAAATGTTGTAAATGCACATTTAAGCCCCTTTTGTGTACTATGAAACCAAATAGGTCTTTTTTTTTTTTTTTTTAATTTTGCTTTAGAAAATCTATGGAATTAGTGGTGCAACAGCACAGAACCAACAGAGCTCTGACTGACGAGGATTCAGAAACCAGTAACGATTAAAATACCTCAGCTTTAGAAAGGAATTATCCGATGTGCTGAAGCAAAATCCTGATGCTAAAACAGACTATGAATGTTATCATCCATGAATGTTTAATATATGCAAATGATCCTAAAAAACAACTGAGTTTTATGCTGAATATGACTAAAGCGAAAGAAGTAGCCGGTTTTACAGTTTGCCGAAAATAACTCACTAGTGCAATTGTTTCACTGTGCAAATGTTAACTAACGTACTGCTATCATTCTGATAAAGCAGAAAATTAAAAAATTAAGATATTCAGAACTATAGAGCTATGTCATTGTGCTAGCGCTCCCATACTGCTCTATTCACCCATGGTAAATAAAAGGTATAATACATATTTTGAACCTTAGAACTATCCCATTGGAAGAAGCTAAATATTTCTGCCTATTGGAAAGTTTTAGCAATTTTTTACAGTATCCATCTATTTTTTTCAAAGGAACTTTGCAAGATAGCATGAAGTTCTATTAGTTATCTGTACCTTCAGTTGAATAGCAGCATCATTTGCTGCCCTCTGGTGTAGCAGAAAAAATCACTTATAATGAAAAGTAACTGGAATATAGAAATTGAGTAAACTGCCAAGAGTTCTTAGTTTATAAAATGATTATTAATCCTTACACTTATGCTACTTGGTGTAAAAGACAGCCACATTACCAAGAGAATGGTAACAAACATAATTAAAAATGAAGGTGGTAGTGTACTTATACTGTAATATTTTCTGGATTAAGTATATCCCATTTATAAGGAAAATAAACCATCTTAGCATGAAGCTTTGCAAGCTTTTTCTGTAAGAGTCAAGCTTCGTTCTTCTTCTCTTGAATCATCTATAATTAAGGCACCAGAAGCAAACCTTTCTCCTTTCACCTGCCATCCTCATACTTCTCACTGTATTCATAAGTCTTAGATAACATCATTTCAGTATTCAATTTTTAGCTAAACAGTCATTAAATACTATACATAATATCTACTAGATTTTTTTAATTAAAAGTGCATATATGTTCTACTCTACAGAGAATTTACAAAGATATGTTAACCAGCAGAACAAAAGCAGGTGAAATTCCTTCTTATCAAAACCAATGCATATCATCTTGGGAATAGTTTATATTTCTCACACCTCACACTACATGAAATTAAGCTACAGAAATGCAGGAAAATGAGCCAGAGATCACAGGGGGAAGCCATACTGCTTGCAGGTAAAAAGAACACAATACAAATATCAAGCCAATTTATAAACAAACAGTACCCTTCACCTTTCAGTCAGGATAGAGGTAAAAAACAGGTGCATCCCAGTGGGACATGTAACTAACTCTATTCTTAGGATGCCTTATCCTTTTCAATACTAAAATGTAAAAGAGCTCACTGCCTTCATTGGTTTTAGAAATGCTTTGGGATTTAAGAAAAATACCATAGTCCAGAAATACACTCTTTAGCGTCTCCCAGTTCTCTTCAAATTTGTCTTGAATTCTTAGGACTTCTGGATTCCCTTCGGTTTTCTCTATTTCTTAAGAAAGTGTTTGTAATGTTTCACAACCACTACTTAGTGCAGACACTTTTCCAACCACACTAAAACAGAGAATTTGAGCAAGTATACCCAGCAGAACCAGCTAGTTAACCCTCCACGTAACTCTGACTTGTCCCTGAAGGCTGTTTGGCCTTTATAATGAAGAGTTGGCCTGCAAGGAGGCGTTAACCTTTACTTATGTGTCATATACTTGTTCCTCACATTTTAAAACACACTACAAGTATGGAGAATATCCATGGATAGAGCTAACTGCTAGCAGATTATACTCAAAGAAATCTTCCTTGATTTTTTTTTTAAGTTCTGATTTATGCAGGTGTGGATTAAGTTGCATAGTTTGTTTTTCCTTCCACGTAAGAGAATCAAGACCCTTCTTCACAAGACATTGCAATTTCCATTTCGAACCCATCACAAAAGCATCTGTATTCTCACACCACCTCTTCCAGTTCCCCAGCCCCAGCACTGAGGCTCAAGCTCCCTTGCCACCAGTGAATTAGCCATGGTATCACTGTCAGTCCCACACATCAGCTGCCTGGTGGCTGCCAGCAGACAAGACGCCTTATGGAACTACTTGTGGGGCAATGCAATGAAGTAATTGATGCTTCTGTTCTTTCTTCTCTCTGACAGAGTAGTGACTGTGTATGTAAGGCAAGAGAAGCAGGAACAACAGCTTTCCCAGTGGGACTCTGCCATGCCACCCTTCTTCACTAAGCATGTTGCCTGTTTGCACAGGGAAAAGGCAAGATTCTAAGATTCGGTCATAGAACAGACGTTTATTAATAGTAATAGGAAACTTGCTTGGTTTAAAGAAAATTTTGCTTGATTTTTGCAAGACTGCATTGCATGCCTACTTGAAAGTGTCTGAACTCAGTTAAGGAAAATCTTTCAGCCACGTTCCTCAGTATGTGACGAACAGATGCTCTTCAAATTACCTGCACCAGCTTGCATGAAAAGTGCAAACCAGGAGTTTTCTACAAATCCCCCTCATTTATTGGAAATTACAGTAGTTCCCCACACAAGTTGCAGGTAAAATTTATTTAGGACTTTACCCGTGCCCTCATGCCAATACAAGCAACAGAATTGGAAACATGTCATCTCCGAATTCTTCAGAAGATGGACGTACTGACCTGAACGTGGCCTCAGGAGCTTGCATACTATTTCTTACTTTATTGCAGTATTATGAATAGCTTAGTTTTGTAAGACTCAATGAAGAGTATGAGAAGTTTATCACTCAAAAGTTTTGAGATCAGTGATTTAAGAAAAAAATCACTGGTAAGCTTGCATAGTCTTAATAGGATCTGAAAACACTTAACTTTCCTAACATTAAAAAAAAACAACACACACACACACACCCCCCCCCGAAAAAACAAACCACCTACAGTTACAACGTTCCATGTCAGAAATGAAAGCACAGGATTTCTCCAAGCAACCTGTCTCTAAGTTTTACTCCGAGGCCCCTATTCATTAGAACTTAAAATCTATTTTTACTATGTACAAGCAAATAGAAAGTCTTATCTTAGGTGACAAATCAAAATCAACGTCAGTTCAGTTTGCAGTCTGATCTAAGATTGTGTCACCTCAAGGCATTTTACTTCAAAGTAATAGTGAGTAATCCTTATGTTCCTCTTGGGAAGAATAATTTGGAGAAGTCATCTGGCAAAATGGTTTAGCTTCTTCCTAACCTCCACACCAACTATTCCATATTAACAGTGCCTAACCCCCCCACTATGAAGTGTAGTACCATTAAAAAAAAAAAAAACAACCAACCAAAAAAACCAGACACACAACACCTAAATGGCTAGAAAACATTAGTTAAAATAAAATAGTTAAGGTGGAACAGAGAGAATCAAGATTTGGAAAATTTAAAGTACAGGTGAGAGGAAGATGAGGCAAAACCCCCAGTATTTAAAGAAAAGCCACTTTGGAGTTTTAAAGCACCAGAGCAATTGGCTTATGCCGTATCACAGATCACTCCACAGGATAAATTCTAACAAATCAAACCCTTTGAGCATCAACAAGCTTCCTCTCTCTCCCTCCTCAAAACATACTTTTTTAGTTTTTCGTAAGCAAGCGCTGGGAAAATGCCATCTGTAAAGTACCCGAGACTTGCATCTCAGACGGCTGTATTGAAACACTTAATGCTGAATAATCAGCAGTCCTTTTAGAACAAAGAGCTCTTATTAGCAGATTACCAAACAAAACATTAGAAATGCCCAGTAAGTTTTATTATTTTCCATTTTAAAAAATCCGAACGATTGTACAGTTAAAAGAGTCGAAGCTGTCCAGAAGCAGGCATTTTACAAGACTTCTCCCCGCCAGAGTCCTTCGACGGAAAACACACGACGAAAGCGCAGGGACCACGGGAACGGAGGGCCGCAGACGCCAACGCTCCCCGCGCTCGCAGGGGCAGCTGCTCGCACCTTCCCGCGGGTATAACGGCAGCCCAGCGGTGCCGGGCTCGGGGTCGGCTGGCAGGCAGGCAGGGAGGCAGGCGACCTCAGCGGAGCCCAGCCGGGCCGCCACCGCGCCCCGGACGGAGGGGTGACCCCTGCGCAGCCGCCGCTCGCTCCGGCCAACCCGACCCTACGGAACACCGCCCCGGGGCCGGGACCCGGGCGGAGCGGGCTAGGACTCGTCGGGCTTGTCGGCGGGCGGCCCGCAGGGCTGCAGCATCTTCTCCATGAGGTTGAAGCGGACGCGCGCCTTGCTCTCGTTCTCGGCGATGGCGAAGTAGTTGAGCAGGTCGAAGTGGCCCATGTAGGAGCAGTACGAGTCCCGGTGCTGGTTCACCAGCCACTCCCACTTGGTGGTGTCGGCGTGGCCCGTCCCGATGTACTTGGACTGCAGGTGCTCCAGCTGGCTGTGGATGGTGTAGCGGTCCGTCATGGCGGCGGCGGCGCGGGCGGCCCGAGCGCAGCGGAAAGGCGCTGCGCGAAATGGCGAGCGGAAGTGACGTTCCCTCACGCCAGGGACCCTTTCCGCCCCTCCGGCCGGGGCGCAGCAGCTGTTTTCCCCGCCCGGCCCTTGGACCGGTACCGGTTATCTACGGCTCCGCCGTTCGCTTTGAACGGAAATGAAGAAAAAAAACCCAGGACCTCAGTGCTTTCCTGCTGCGGTGCACGATGGGAGCGTGCCGGCTGGCGTGCCCGGAAACGGCACGACGGGAGTTGTAGTCTTTGCCCTGCCCCGCCCCGCGCGCGGCGGGCCGGGCCTTGCGGGGCTCTGGG
>VYZW01023654.1:240155-261499 GCA_013401315.1 Balaeniceps rex
GGAACAGCGTGGCCAGCAGGAGTAGGGAAGTGATCATGCCCCTGTACTCGGCACTGGTGAGGCTGCACCTTGAATACTGTGTTCAGTTTTGGGCCCCTCACTACAAGAAGGACATTGAGTTGCTGGAGCATGTCCAGAGAAGGACAAAAAAGCTGGTGAAGGGTCTGGAGAACAAGTCTTATGGGGAGGGGCTGAGGGAACTGGGATTGTTTAGCCTGGAGAAGAAGAGGCTGAGGGGAGACCTTATCACTCTCTACAACTACCTGAAAGGAGGTTGTAGTGAGGTGGGTATTGGTCTCTTCTCCCAAGTAACAAGCAATAGGACGAGAGGAAATGGCCCCAAGTTGTGTCAGGGGAGATTTAGATTGGCTATTAGGAAAAATTTCTTTACTGAAAGAGTGGTCAAGCATTGAAACAGGCTGCCCAGAGAGGTGGTGGAGTCACCATCCCTGGAGGTGTTCAAAAAACACGTAGAAGTGGCACTTTGGGACATGGTTTAGTAGGCATGGTGGTGGTGGGTTGACGGTTGGACTAGATGATCTTAGAGGTCTTTTCCAATGATTTGATTCGATTTGATTCGATTCAATTCAATTCTATTCTATTCTATTCTGTTCTATTCTATTCCAATAGTAAGCCAAATGACAGTTACAACTCCCGGCCGTCGTCTGTAACACATCATTGTTTTAAAGCACGTACTTGAGGATTAGCGACTAGTTTGGGATCTCGTATTCTCGGGACCGGTACAAGGCTGAGCCTCAAGTTAAGCCTGGCATTAAGCTGAGCCTCAAGCCTCAAGTGAAAGCCTCAAGCCTCAAGTTAATTTGCAAAGCAAAGATACGGCTTTGATATTGTAGCTACTGCTTAATTCACATGAGAACTATCAAACCTGGCTACTAAATACCTAGATAATGGGTCATGGGCAACAACATCAGAAAGTCTCTGTTTGCCAGGAGGCTTCAGAAAACAGGAAAGAAAAACCCTGAGGCTCACGCTTCAGTGCACAGCTTATCCCAGATCCTGGCACTGTCTCTGTAGAAATTGCATCTCAGTTTTGATTCCTAAACAAGTGATGCAGGAAGTCCAGCTCTGAAGAAAGAAAAAGCTACCAGAAAAGTAGCCAGGAGGTGCCAAGAGCAACCCAACGCTCCTTTTCGTTAGCCTTTTGCCCTGTTAGAGGGCAAAGCAGCACTTGCTGTGGTAGCTTTCATACAAGAAGTCCATATAGAGAAGGGCTAAAGAAGTGCACAGCATTTGCGGGTCCTCCCAAAATAAGTAGTTTGGTAAGGTTACTTCTGTTACATGCAGCTGAGGAAAAGTACTGTAGGTCCCATCCCTGTTCCTTTGTAAGGTGCAGAGCTCTTAGTTACTTTTCCCCAGGCAGGCTTTGCAGCTGAGCAGGGTCAAGGGATTTAAGCCAAAAGTATTACTGTTGAAAAAGAGTTTGTGACAGTGCAGGTAGTATTTTACGTAAATGTTAAACTCACAAGCAGATATAAAAACCACAGAAATTATAAATTGCATTGCCGATCTTCTTTGGTCAAAATGGAGCTTGAAATAAATTTTGTCATCCACCAAAAAAGTACTCTTTCTTCTCCAGCTCTCTTCAAGAGCTTACATAATGTTAAGTTCCAAATGCATGAAATGATTCATGCTTTCATGTGATAGTAGTGTTTTTAATGACTTGTTTTAAAATAGGAAAGACACATTGCCAGAAATTTTCCAATAGGACACTGAGCTATTTGTTTCTGTCCTTGTAAATGCCCTGTAGTCGAAAGAAATCCACAGAAGTGTTCTGTGAAAACCTGGATGATTCTAAGCCCCTTGTTTAAAAGCGAGCGTCTTATAAAACCAAGGCCAGAGAAAACAACATTGAAACAATGTCCTGAAGTGTCCTTACCCTTTACTGCAAAGAACTAAATGAAGACTAGAATTTTTTTATTATTATTATTTTTATGAGGATCTGTTGAGTCATTACTATCAAGGCTTACTTAGCAGGAGGCAGTTTACACAGCTGGATACAGCAGTTGCATTCTGTTGTTGCTTCCAGGGAGACCAAGAGAGAAAAAACAAACAAACGCGACTTCTCAGGAGTTTCTATATATGCTGGTATATATATAGAAACAAAGACAGACATATTTTGATCATGGGAAAGCTTTCATTTCTTTTTTGAATTGTATCTTTATAAAGAGCGGGACGGTATGAAGGACGCTAACTTTTGATAGATGTTCAGTGCCAACACAGTGGCAGGTAGGGCTGATCTCAGAGCTGTTTTGAAGTTATCATCTTGGAAACTCTAAGCCGGGAGGTGCATTGATTAAAATAATCAATCAGTCTTTGGAACAGAAAAGATGCCCAGAAGCTTATCCATCTCTTGCAGCTGCTGCAGGAGTTTCTAGGAGTAATAGCTGCATTAAATCAAACAGGTGTTAGCGTTCTAGTTCAAAAAAACACCCTGAAAGGGAAGCGTAAACCTGAAATTTTCAGCAAGCTTGATAGTGGGCCAGATTAAAACAGTGCATTCAGGCATCCAGACCTCTGGGAAAACGTGTACCTAAATGTCACTCTATATTGGCTTTGATCAAAAACTCCTCTGAGAGTACCGGACAAGCTTACCAATACTAGGAAGAAAAAAATAGGCAGTAAAATTGCAGAGCCAACGAGCAAATATCGAATATTTACAAGTAATTACCTGACTTCAATTTTCACTTGAAAAATACAAAGTTTCAGCTGCTAGCTTTGAAGAATGATATTCAGTTATGTTCACTTTATCTTCATTTTTTCTTCTACCTAAAAATAAAATCTGTTGTTGGGCCTTGTTTTCCTTGTTAGGTCCGTGAAAAATGGATGCCTGCACTTGGGCACTTTCATTTCAAGTTCAAGAATACTGAGTGACTGGGGGGAGGGAGAGAACGTATGTAAGCATGCAAGTGTGCGCAGATGTAGATATACATAGAGAGAATTATCACTCAGTGGTAGTATGCTTGTGCAATTAGGATTCCTGAATAATTTAGCATTTTAGGATATTTCAAGATTTTTGTGCTGGATAGCATTAAATATAATTATCAGAATATTTTATATTTGTCTTGGTCTCTGAAGTCGTGTTGATAAATAATTAGTGTCTGAAACAACCCATGCTTACTTATGGAAATGACAAGTGCTGAAATAATCTATTTGGAGAGTAAAGCCGTTCGGATCACTTCAAGCCAAGTTTCAAATGGTCGAGACACCGGGAGCGTGCCATGAACCGCAAAGGCCACTGGATGTCAGGGTTGGACCTGCACAAATTCTTCCATACAACGGGAGTAGTTGGTCGCGCCTCCAAAATGTAGAGAAAGAGGGTAGAGGAGGCCGCAAGACCAGCAAAGACAGTGTGACAGTGGCTGTACACTGCAAGATATAATCGAGTAAATTTCCTTACTGATTCTTTCAGCAGAAGAGTGAAGACATAAATACCCCACAAACAAGGGGATGCAACGATTTTAATAGCGAAATCCAACACACACACAGAGAAAGATGATAAAATGGAGAGGTATGCCATATCTTTTTCAGAAATTCCTCTGTTCTTCCCTATATTGATTTATACTACAAATACAATTTCAGAGGAAAGAAAAAGGTTTGAGATTGCATTAGCCTGGAAAGAATGGTGCTAGAAATTAAATAATGATAAGAAAGTAATGTCCTTATGTGGGAAATGACCTTTTTTGTTAAAAGTATGCATTACTTTAAAAATATGTTGCTTCTGCTGTAACAGGTTCTTAAATCATTATTTACAGAGGTCACATTACCACTTAGCTATTTTAGGCCGCAAAAATTGCCTTTCTTTAATTGCATGGTCTTTTTTTTTCCCCCTGCTCAGATTTTCCGTGTCATCACATGCACTGTGAAAGCCTTTTTGTAGTGTGTGCAGTTTTCAAATGCTGTTATAGCCTATCAACATCAACAGGCACTGGAAGCCCTTACTTTTGGCCCTGTAGCAGGTGGAAGATCTTTTTACTGCTTTTCTCAGAGATCCTGTGAAAAACTTTTTTCATAAACAAGTCTCTTTCTCCACCTTGTTTTGCATAAGCTCCTCTAATTTCTTTTCCTTGCAGTCAGAATTGTGATTCTGCTCCAGTGTAAGAATATGCCTTCACACTGCAGCTGCCTGCAGCCTTTGGGACCGCTTCTGAGATGGAGGAAATACAGTCCCTGCAAGCATGGTTAAGTTTTGAACTTTCTTCCATTACCAGAAACTATGTTTTGCTATTGCTTTGATATTATAGTGTGTAAATACTCAAACATCTGAAAGCTTCTTTTAGCATTGTGCAGCTGATTCTTTGCCAAAGCTGGCAGGTAAGAAGAACGTGGAATAAAAAATAGGAAAAGAAACAATACTGTGTATCATACCATTGAAATCATACACTTCAAGCTGCTCTGTATCAATGTTCCTATCTGGAAAAGGGAATCATATTATTTTAAATCAGACTGCAGCTGGAGAAATTCACTGCTGAAAAATTATCTTGGCCTGAGGTTCAGGACAGGCATCATTTAGTATTGGGCAGTGGCATGCTTAGGCTTTGATATGTTATGGTGTATCGAAACTTGTGACAGGAGGCTGTTGTACTAGGTGATTTGCAGCTTGTGGGAAACAAAATGTTGGATTGTAAATCAACTCTTTTTAATGTCAGTTTCAATGTTTTTAGGATATTTTTGTTTTGGTTTTGTTGCATCATATGCCACCAGAGTTATGCACTAAGCTTTATTAAAACTCTCTAAAGCATTTCTAAAATAATGTATTCTCTAGAGCACTGTTGTGCATGATGGCAGAGTGAAAATGTAAAGGTCCTGATCAGGTTAATTGATGCTGTGTTAGACCCTTCCCTATCAAACTGAGTAGATCTGTGACCTGCACTAATGGTCCCTTGCCTAGGAGCAGCTTATGGCCCACCGAGAGTTGGTCTAGTATATTCACACTCCATCGCTTGCTTGTGAATATTACTACGACGCACTGCTCCTTCTGTATGTGTTTGAATAACAGCTATGTGCCTTAGGTGTGCCCCACAATTTAATTAGCTTAAATTAGATGCCAGTGAGAATTTCCTAGTGTGGTGTAGGAGCACCGTAAAAGTAGAGCCACAGTAGGGGTGACTAGCACCGTGCTTACAGTTGGACTCTGAAATAATGTGATCTGAGAAATGTGGTGCAGGGGGAGAAGATGGAGCATCTCTACCAAGAGCACAGCAGAGGTCTGAAAGAAGCAGCTCTCACTTGCTATTTAGAAAGAAGTTCTCTATTCCAAAGCCATCACTTTGAAAATAAAAGCCCCTCCACTAATGTGATTAGTTACTGCTTCAGGCTAAAAATAGAGCTAACAGTAGTCTGCCAGGTGAATTGAAATTGCTTGTCTGTATACATTTTTGTAATGGGAAAGGTTTGTTCTTGTCATGCATTTTGAAATAAAATGAAGTAATAATAGTAAATGCAACAAAACTAGGGAAGACTACGGGACTATCCGAGATGCAGCTGTATTCTGCCCATACTTTTCTTTGGGTGTCTTCCCTTCATTCAACCCAGATAAACTGTTGCAGCTAATACAGCTATTAATTGTGTTCAATAAGGTATACAAAAGTAGCAAAGATGAAAGATACATCTTTAAATAAGCCCTAGAGAAGGTATCGGAAGTATACACAAGCTTAAATTAGAAGAAATTGATTTGACCATTGAGTAGCTTTGTATATCATATCGCTGTCTTCTTTCCATGTTCAGCGAAGAGTAAGGACAGAGGAAGTGACTGTCCTTTTTTGAAGTCTGACTCTTCAAGCTGCTTAATGCAGCTGTTTCTTTTTTTATCTGCCACATAAGTATCACATTTTAAAAATACTGATTTCTTCAGAATGGTACTTAAAAATGTTCTGTACAAGGAAGCCTATCTGTAACCAGCCTTGTCCCCTTCCATCTTCCCCCCTACACACACGTGCACAAGTATTCATCATTTCACCTCCCGCTCTGCAGTAAGCATGGAGGACATTGGTGTCATCATCCTTACCTCAACAAAAATCTATCGTCTGTGTGCTGCACAAGGGCAAAACTCATCTGTTAATGCACAGCGAGTCAGTTCATGAAAGTAAAAAATAATAGCAGGAGAAGTATAGAGCCACTGATACCAGGGAGTCATCAACTCGTCTATTTGTTATGTGTTATACTAATTCATGTTATGAAATTTCAAGCTGTAGATTGCTCGTGGGGCAGACAGCAAAGGAGAGAAGGGGCAGCAATGGATATTTAGGAAATTAGCATTCATTACAGAAGGAAGAATATAACCGTTCCTTCCGTGCATCTCTAGGAAAAGGCAAACCAGTAACTGCCAGTTAACCGCTTGTTTCTCAACTTGGGTTGGGAACTTCTTCATTTGAAATAAGAAGTGTACATAAGCCTCTTGCATTTACTGTAAAAGTAAAGCTTTCACTAATAAGGCTATGCAACGTATCTCACTTTCAGCTTTATTAAAGTATTGTAGTTTATTACATTTAAGGCAGATAGAACATAATTTTTCACAACACCAAGCACCATAGAGAAATTTATATGTTCAAAGCACAGCTCTTGATAACTCAAGATAAATGTCTTCTTGCTTGCTGGTTTCATTCTTGGGAATATCGTATTTGTCACAAGCTGAAAATTGTTTAATTCACCAGACCCGCAAAATAAAAAAGTAAACCCAGAGTGTTGAGACTTGGCAAGGAATAAGCCACTGGAAGCAAGGTATTTATAGTCAGGATTGGGCAATGTTAGTAATGTATGGTGATAGCCATCCCATCGATGCATTTTGGCATGTGATTTGAGAGCTTGAAAGAGAATTGTTGATTTTGGAGTATGTATGCAAGGAGTACAGCAGAAAGATGTTATCTGTTTTAGATTGTAATGTTTCTCCCCACCTCCTCAGCACCATGCAGACTGAGAAACCTTGAACTGGACAAAATCCAAAAAACTGCTGGACAAAGTGTTGCCAAACCCAGGCACTCAGACATCACCTGAACTGGAAATTTTTAAGCAAGCTGTTAAAATGGTGATTTTTTTTTTTGCTGTTGTTTTTAAGTAACATATATTGTTTGCTTTCTTTTTTTTTTCTTTTTGCCTTTTGAGATTCTGTATTTCACTTAGTTTGTATTGCTTTTCTCCATAAATGTTTGAAAGTATTTATTTGCATGATGTTTGAAGGTACTTAGTTGTAGAAAATTGAAGCTGAAATGTTCACATGCTCAAATGGTTGCAGGGACAGAGGCTTTAAGAAAAGCACCAGTCATTGTGAAAACTGTCAGCACTGGGGTTGCGATCTAAAGCCCCAACAGGATGTGCGTAGATCGTGTAGAAGACGACTGATGCATCTCTCAGAATAGCTGCTGTGAAGAATAGACAATTCAGTATTCACATACAGCTGTGTATTGAAACCCATTTTTGACGTTTTGGAAAAGCCTTCAGTATGAAATTGAAACATTTGCAAACCATAACTCTCTGTTCACTTTTTCCTATCTTTTTCAGCCTCATGTAACTTCACCACAAGCTCCTCTTGGCTAAGGTGTTCTCCTACAGTGTTAGTACTGCAATTCATCCAGTGGGACCTCATTCATGGCCTCACAGTGGGATTATTATAATACCAACTAACATGGCTATTGGTGAGGTTGACCTCTGGGCATGGGCGTAAAGATACCTCGTTTTGAACAGGACTAATGGGTTGTATTTCTTACAGGCAGAGGGAGGGAATTGCAATCTACCCAGTGGGCTCTTCACTTTCAGCTCCAAATGCAGCCTAGAGGTTCTGTCAGTAGGTGTTCAGGGTTAGGTATTTCAGGTGCTAAGACCGTTGGCAACAGTCATTCATACTTGGCACCTCAAAGGATCAAGCCTGAAGGGTGAGGAAGGATTATTCTCGGTTCCAGATGTGCCAGCAAAAAAAGTTGGCATTCCAGGAACAAGCTGGGGCAGCGATTCCCTTGCCAACCTGTGTGCATGAGTCTGTGACTGCCTGTAACTGGCATGACACCTCCACCCTTGTCACACTCTAAAATGTAGGAAATTATTTGCAACCCTTGAAAGAAAAGTCAAAGACAATTAAGGAAATTCATTCTCAACTACAATTGCAATTACAGCAAGTTTCCAGATTTTTTATATATATGTGTGTATGTGTGTGTGTGTATATATATAAAAACAAGGGATGAACGCACAACAGTAGCAACAGAAAACACTATCAGAAAGAAAATCTAATCTCTTTTAGTTAAAGGACCATGAACACCGATCAGTGTAATCCCATGACAGTTTTTCTCTCCCCCATTTAATTAGTTCCTTGTGTGAAGATGGTCTGAAGATTATTCTCCTTTAAAAGGTATTTACCCTGTCTCACATAGGTAACTGCACACAGTATAAAGGCTCCACAATCTTTTCCAAACCATGGCTGCCTGATGAATTTATCACTGTTAAAAGGGCTGCTCTGACTGACTCAGCTGCAGAACTGATTTGTCTTGTCAGTGCAGGACAGACTTGTGTAGATGCTGAGTCACAAACGTGCTTGCATAATTGGAAGGGTAAAACAAGCTTGTCGAGTGACTCACTTCGTGATTTGATACTCTTCTCATTCCCAAATACATATGCACCTGTATTTTGGGATACCAGGGATAGTTAATTACAGTTTGAATCATTTCAGTGGTACCCATGGAATGTCTCCTCGTGAAACACTCTGCTAGTCAGTTCTCTCTCCCATAACCCCTGGGACCTGGCCGAGTGTTTCTTCGTTCACACAGGAGGAAAAAAAAATCCGTGTTTTCCTCCACTTCTAAAAACAGTCACTATCAGTGTCCTAACAGATCCTCACATGGAGCTTAAGTCAAAAACCCAGCATCAGTGCTTTTCACCTTTTTTAAGGGACTATTATTACCCTATTTAAAGGGCTTAGCATTAAACTATTTTCAATGGTAAATTAGGGTTAGGAAAGAAGGTCGTGCTTTTGTGTATGTGTAGAATTCCAAAACAGTGGCATAGAAATCGTAAGCCAAAACCTTCCTGCAGATGTAGGTATATTGTTTTGACTGCTGTTTGTGGAAGAAAATATTGGCCTTTTAGCACAGAAGATCTGATGTTCAAGAGGAATTAGAAAAAAACTTTGCATTGAGAGAGAGTAGTTTGTCTGATGCTCTATCAGCCAAAGAAACAGAAGCATGTAACTGGGCTTTAAGAAAAAGCTAGCCATAAATCTAGAGAAAAAATAGTGTTGAGGATAGTCATCTACTTTATGGATGTCATTGTTTCCTTTGTAAAACATATTGAGAAGTGCAATAGTCTTTCTTCCAAGAACTGTATAGTATCCTACAAGCGCTAACTCTTGACAGCCGTACTAAGAAACGAAAATACTAGCCTAATCAAACAGATAAGGACATTGACACAAGTAGCGACGAAATCCCTCACCAGAAGCCCCACACTGAACTGGGTGGGGAGAGCAGGCTCCTTGCTGGTGCTGGACTGTGCCCATCGCCCAGCTGTGCCTCCAGCTCTCCCTGAAGACTTTTCACTGACTCAGCTCAGCACATCATCGCTAGATGAGACTTGTTTATGACTGTAATGGTTTGCTTTGGGTAAATTAGCCCTTTGGAAAATTTTATAGTCAGTTAAGTTTCTGTTTCCTCCTACGTTCTTGAGCAGAGTCTGAGCTGAGCCCAGACTCATAGACACATTTCTCGCCCTTCTCATGCTGTATGCTGTGGAGCTCCTCTGAGAGCTGCATTTTGATTTGTTTGCAGAGGTAGTCATGTTTAACTCCAATGAGTTCTACCACTTTTATAGCATATTTGAAAATTTTCACTTTCTTACCCAAACCAAAATGAAACTCTGTTTGCCCAGGACGAGCCAGGGTGGTGGCGGTGGGGGGGTGCATCTGAATACCCTTGTAAAGTACTTCTACCAATATGCTCCTTACAAACAACAACTTGTACGTTGTCTCTGATGATATCTTTTCAGCTGCTTGAATACTTGAATGCAGCCTCCATCTCAGAAATCCCACAGCTATTGGTTATTAGGGGGCTGTCTCAAGACAAAGGTCACCTTCGACCTCTTTTTACAGTTTTCTCCTGAATGTTATTAATGGCTTGTGAAAGAAACAAACATTGGGCTTAGACAGACCTTTGGCAGTAGGTTTTTTCTAAGAAGGTACGCTAGTGCAAAACACGTCGTATAGATGTGTGGTAGTACTGGGTTTGGATTGCTACGCCTGTACCTGGGTGTGAACCCCTACTACCCCAAGGGTTGGGGCATCAGAGTTGGGATTTTTGGATCAGCTCATTAGGAAGCTGGCACAATCCCAAGTCTGGTTGTGATTTGCAATTGTTCAAGTATCTGAATTCTGGGGGCTAGTTTGGGCTTGTCTCTAGGATCTGGGAAGCATTCATCAAAAATACATGTTGTAACTGCCAAAGCAAGCTGCAAGAGCATTTGTATAATTAATTTCATTTCGCCTTCTGGTTCTTGTCTTAAGCGCATTGGCTAGAGGACACACATGTTGTATTCACTTACCTGGACACACAATTGTTATGTTTCAATTCTCCTCTATACCAGCATCAAAACAGCCCACTGCCTATCCTCCATCTCATGCTTCCTGTATTTTTTAATATTGGGCCTGTCTCACTTGATGCCATGGTCAAACTTCCATTGACTTCACTGAAAGCAGAATTTGACAATTAATTTTAACTGGCGTAGACTTCTTATTAAGTAGCACACAGTATTTTCTATGCCAACTGATAGCATTCACACCTAAGAAATTATTTAAGGGAGAGAAGTAGAAAGATGGCTGTATAGAGGCATAAGCCTGAAGAGAAACAAAATATCTGTAACAAAAAGGTAGAGACATGAAAAGACACGTAATCTTTTCATGAAAGGAGAGGACTAGCCCTCAGGGGATTTGGATGCAACTTCTAGATAGATCAAGGCTTCCTGTACACCTGTAGGCATTTTGACACTTTCTGTGATTTCTTTCCCATCTATTATACATGGGTAGCAATACATATAGCAGTATTTTTAAAGTAATTGCTTGCAAATTGGTTTAGAGAGCCTAAAGTGGAACATAGTTTATAAATTTAATGCAATATTATTATTGTTGTCACATAAATTGAAAACCTAGCTTAGTCCATCAACTTAATTTAATTGTCACCAAAGCCACATGTATGGCAGGGTTTCTAACATTACTTGGAAAATCATCGTGCAAGTGAAATGTTGTCCTTTAACAACTGGCACGCCTATCTCCTTTTGTCTTCAGGGAATAAGACTCTGAAAATTTCCATGTAGTACAGGTTTGAAGGCTGATGGGCATATTACTGGTGTGTAAGAAAATTTGAAGAGCGCTTGTTTGCGTCTAATCAATCTGTCTTCTGACTTGTCATATGCTGCAAACACTTGTTAAACTGTTAAACTGCCTGCTAAAATTCTTTGACCAAGTCACAAACAGCCTGGATACACCTCAGCACCGAATAATCCAGTATCAGTTTGGCAGTGTACGCTGTCAGGCCACCAGCTTCTGCCAGGCGAGCGTGTTTTATGTCTTGCACTGACAGAGAGAGTGTAGGTAGATTGCTCTACCCAGACACCTGAACGAAGACAGAGTTGTTTCCAAAGAAAGCTACAAAAGGTTGAACTGCAGATACATATCACTAGAAACAACAAACCTCTGCAAGATAAAGTCAGTAGGTTGGTAACCAAGATTAAAATGAAATGTAGGTGTGTTGCAGTGAGAATGTTGACTAATGAAGAGCTGGCTTTGCTGTAGCAGATAACGAGCCTCTCTTAGACACTGTTCATGCAATAACAGGCACTAGGTGGTGAGTCTGGCTGCTTTTGCACTGCAGGATGCGGGATTTAAGGGCTTCCTATTTAGAGGCATCTTTCAGAGCCAAGATCTGGCCTCTACAGGTGTTGATTTTGCACCACATTAGAATCACAGATTAGGAGAGACCTCAGGGAGTTATTTTGTCCAATCTCCTGCTCAAAGCAGAGTCAACCTGATTTCTGATCAGTTATCTCTGGGGTTTGTCCAGCTGGGTGTGCTGGTTTTGGCTGGGATAGAGTTAATTTTCTTCACAGTAGCTAGTATGGGGTTATGTTTAGGATCTGTGCTGAAAACAGTGTTGATAACACAGGGATGTTTTCGTTACTGCTGAGCAGGGCTTACACAGAGTCGAGGCCTTTTCTGCTTCTCACCCCACCCTACCAGCGAGTAGGCTGGGGGTGCACAAGAAGTTGGGAGGGGACACAGCCGGGACAGCTGACCCCAACTGACCAAAGGGATATCCCACACCATATGATGTCATGCTCAGCATATAAAGCTGGGGGAAGAAGAAGGAAGTGGGGGATGTTCAGAGTGATGGCGTTTGTCTTGCCAAGTAACTGTTACGCGTGATGGAGCCCTGCTTTCCTGGAGATGGCTGAACACCTGCCTGATGATGGGAAGAGTGAGTGAATTCCTTGTTTTGCTTTGCTTGCATGCACGGCTTTTGCTTTCCCTATTAAACTGTCTTTATCTCAACCCACAAGTTTTCTCACTTTTGCTCTTCTGATTCTCTCCCTCATCCCATGGAGGGGAGTGAGCAAGCAGCTGTGTGGTGTTCAGTTGGCAGCTGGGGTTAAACCACAACACCAGGTCTTGAAAATCTCCATGATCAGAGATTCCACAACTTCTCCAGGCAATGTCCTGTTCCAATCTCCTTCGTTGCCCTCATAGTGGGGAATTTTCCTTTATATCCTATTGGAACCTGCCCTATCTCAATTTATGAACATTGTTTCTCATTCTCCTGCCATACACTTGGGTTGTATCAGTAATCTCCTCTTCAGTACTTTAAGGCTGCTGTTATGTCCCTAAATCTTTTCTTATCTGGGCTAAACAGGCCCAGTTCCATCAGCCTGTCCCCACAGGTCATGCACTCCAACCCTCTGACCATCTTGGTGACTGTCTGCTAGACACGGTCAAGTTCATCTACATCCTCCTCATACTGGGAATCCCAAAACTGTTGACTTTCTTACAAAAGGAAAGGAAAGGGAGCAAGAACTCTTCCTATACCTATAATGCACTTTCTGGGTCATGTAGCTCTACAGCAACACGGAGGGTTATTTATCTGCTTGCTCTTTCCCAAGAGTAAGCAATGTGGAAGGCAGCAGAGAGAACATTACCAAGGTTTCCAAACGTCATGTCCATACATTCTCACTGACCAGAGTAGCCCCCCAAATTGGCTGTGATTTTGAATTGCAAGAGTAATTATGATCTTCTCTGTGACTGATAAGGGGCTAAATCCTATGTGGAGGATCCGATCAGAGGGAGACAGAGGAATAGAGCCATATAGGTAATGGAACAACCTTAAGAAAACTGCATATTCCAAGGTGGCTGGAGATGGAAATGTAGGGAATCTGTCACCGCAGGGGGTCTTTTGGCCCCCCAATGTTTGCAATAGGGTTTAAAGGAGGGGACTGCACAGCATTAGTTGAGCAGGTGACCTGACCTCCTTGAGGAATGAAGGGGGAGAAAAAGTCTCTGTAAAGAAGGATTATCTTACACATAATTAATTTAACTGTCACTAAAGCTGCAGATATGGCAAGATTTCAAACATCACTTGGAAAATTTTCTTGCCATGTCATATAATAGAAATATTTTTCATCACAAATTGACATGTCTATCTCCTGTCATCTTCAGGTAGTGAGCATATGAAATTTGATATGCAGGTATTCGGTGTGTTATTTGGAATGGAAATGAAGTATAGAATCACTTCTCTAGATGCATTCTGAGTACTGATTATTGGTGAACTTTAAACAAATTTGCTGTTGGATATTTCAGGAGATTAATTTTGTTTATCTGTTGTTGAATTATTTTGTTAAGTTATACTTGATTTTAAATCCACACCAAATTGGTATTTACAGCAATTGTATATGCTGTAGAGTTAATATTAAATGTGAACAATATTTTAAATTATTATTTATGTAGGATCTTCTCTTGCATAATTATATGCTAGTTGGGCTTTCTTTTATTTATTATGTTGTAAAAATTTATTCTCTAAGACAGAAACTGTATTTAACATCCTTCCTACCAATACGTCTGTAACACTGCCATTATTGGCTACCAGATTTGCAGTAAAACCAATGGTTCAAGGCCATGTAGCTAAGGGTGTGTAACATTGTTTTCTGTGCTTATTCCCCATCTATGTAGCATTTCTCTCAGGGGACTGTCTGCTGACCTTGGCCAAGAAGCAAGGCTTATGTTGTTAGGCATGATACAAATGTATATTAGATGATGTATCTTTCCAGAAACAATTTCTTTCAGTAAAAAGATGGGTGAATTCACTTCTCAGGATTAAAAGTACAGCTACCTGATTTACCTTACAATATTTTTAATATGATATTAATAATAGATTTTCTGTAATCTCTCAAAATCTCACCATGTCATTGTAACTGTTTATGCGTTTAATAAGAAATACACGCTTTCAACCTCTGACTTGAATTTTGGAGAACTGACTTACCCCGTCTGTAGCTGTAGTCTTATGTTTCAGTGTATTTTAATATTTTGTACTTTAATACATACTTAAGTACACCTTAACACATTTTAATAAGATTTAGAAAATTAGGCTAAAGCAAGGTTCAAGAAGTCACCTAATCCATTCCCCACCTCAATTTAAAATCAGCCATACCCAAATTATTCCTAGCAGATATTTATCCAGCTTAAAAAAGAGGCACAGCCAGGATAGGTTGCATCTCTGAAGCTGAAAGTATAAGGAAGAAATAAGAACTGAGTATGTATGCACAGTGCAGTCCTCCTTATCTGGCATAGTAACACACAACCTACACAGAGATGCTACTTGTAAAGTGTGTATATATATATGTGTATATATATATGTAACACATTTTTCAGACCAAATAATTCTCTAGGTTGATAAATTGGAACAGAGGCTGTGTGCTCTTGGTTTTGGTTCATCTGTTGGGACTTCCCCATTGGTTTGCTCACTTGGCTATGAACTGAGTAAATGAAAAGGCCGGTGTCTGATGCTTTCAAAGACCCAGAAGTTAAGGGATCTGTGCAACAGTGCCAATGCCCAGCTCCATCCTGAAGGATGCACAGTCAATTAACTGGAAGTTAATAGTTGCTTCACATGAAACTGTACATCTTGGCTGCTGCAGAGTGTCTCTCACCCGTCACTGCCTCCAAGCGCAGAGCCAGCCGGGCAGGGACTCACCCAGGACTCCAGCAGATTTGGTCAGGTTTGATCTTTCTGTAACCAACCAGCAAGGCAGATGCACCATCAAAAGCTGGTAGCTTTATAAAAACAGCGCGGGTATTAAGTTGCCATTCTGCCTTACTCAGTTTCATGTATAGGTGCTTCATGTATAGAGATGCTCCATGACCGGGGTAAATGAGAGGAGACGTGTGGGCTCTTGTGGCATTATCGTAAAGCTATTCAGTGGCCCCAGTACTTTCTGCCTTTGTATTTCTTAACTATGAGGCTTGAAGTGTGGCTGATAGCAGGTGCCTCCCAGAATCCTGGGATACTTGCTACAGTCAACAGACAGGTTTGAGAGATACAATATAAGCCTTCACTTTTCTCAGATAAGTTTTGCAAGTTGTTTGACAAATACTCCTCTACCTTGACATGTACCATTAATTTTTAGCTTTTTCTAGCTAAAACACTGCCCTGTAAAGTGCAAACATTAGCAATGACTTAGTTTCATTCCATGGAAATCTGTCATGCTGTTACTGTGTCACATATAACTTGCCTATATACCATCTGCCTTGCCATGCATGGAGGTCTCTAGGCAGCAATTGGTCATGACTGGGCTGTGAAACGTATTGCTCCCTGGCTGTGTATTCCCAGCTAAATGATCCCAAATGATTCTTCCCTCACCTTCAGCTAACCAAAAAGCTGTTCTTTTTCTTCTTAGATCGGTAGCACATCACTACCATGCTACCCTTGGGTGGGTCTACTACAAAACATTTAGATCCAGCCAAAAAGCCACCTGAAAGGTTTCCACTTGTGCAGCATGCCTTCGGAGGCAGGTAGCCCACATGGTAAAGGAACACGCTGTGCAGTTTGTGCGGGCTCCCCGCTCCTTTTTGGATGAATATTGTTATACTGCTTGTTGAAAAGCACTGGCAGCCTGAATAAGGTGATCCATCAACATGGCTGTGTAAAATTTATGCTCACGTGATTCTAGGATAGAATTGTTCTGTTTCTTCGAAACACGGTGGGTTTTAGAAAACAACATGTATTCTCTGAATGACTAATGATTTGAAAAGGATGCTCCAAAAAGCTATGGAAATGTTCTCATTTTCCGATGGCTCTCTTTGTGTAGGTCTATTTATTCTTTACCACACCCTTCTAAGCCTTCTAAGGCTTTTAACCCCTGGATGTTCTTACCCCTTGGGTACCTCTCCCTTCACATCTGATGTGCGGCCTGGCCATTTTCTGCTCAGAGAGTAGTGATGAGGGAAAAACAGGGCATGTAGTTTTTGGCATTATGAACTTGCCCCTAGAATCTGCTGTTACTGGGACTATACCCAAACCTGAGCGCCTGCTATGTGTCTTCCCAGCCTGGCTTTTTGATCCCTCTTGACTGTCATAAAGATGTCCTTGTCTCTGCTCTGCCAGGTTACAAAGCGCTCCCTATAGTGCAGAAGCTAACTGCTCTTAATCTATGGGCACGCAAATGTACAGAAGAGATACCTCACTCCTGTCTGATAACAGGAGTTAGAATACACATTTTTACTGAAGTGTAGAAATAGGGTTAGGTAATACTTTTCATTAGGCCACCTGATGTGACAGGATCCTTGTAATATTATACATATGGGCTGTACTCTTGTATTCAGAAGCTGTGACGGCAGCAGAGAAATCCAGTGGCTTACCTGATAATCAACCAAGCCTTCAGCTCCCATAAATCAGTATTGTTCCATCAGCTCCAGTTAACTATGCTTGTTTACGTCCATTATGTGAAAACAGTGAATTTGTTCATTTATTGGTTACTAGCTTAATAAAACATGCTGGCACCTGCCATCATCTCCTGAGTCAGGAGAGGTCCCAGGGCTATTTCCCGTTGTGCTGGTTTGGGCTGGGGTAGAGTTAATTTTCTTCATAGTAGCTAGTACGGGGCTATGTTTTGGATTTGTGCTGGAAACAGTGTTGATAACACAGGGATGTTTTCGTTACTGCTGAGCAGTGCTTACACACAGTCAAGGCCTTTTCTGCTTCTCACCCCACCCCACCAGCAAGCAGGCTGGGGGTGCACAAGAAGTTGGGAGGGGACACAGCCGGGACAGCTGACCCCAACTGACCAAAGGGATATCCCATACCATATGATGTCATGCTCAGCGTATAAAGCTGGGGGAAGAAGGAGGAAGTGGGGGATGTTCAGAGTGATGGCGTTTTGTCTTGCCAAGTAACTGTTACGCGTGATGGAGCCCTGCTTTCCTGGAGATGGCTGAACACCTGCCTGCCGATGGGAAGTAGTGAGTGAATTCCTTGTTTTGCTTTGCTTGCGTGCGCAGCTTTTGCTTTCCCTATTAAACTGCCTTTTTCTCAACCCACGAGTTTTCTCACTTTTACCCTTCTGATTCTCTTCCCCATCCCACTGGAGGGGAGTGAGCAAGCAGCTGTGTGGGGCTTAGCTGCTGGCTGGGGTTAAACCACACCGGGTCCATCCAATCTGGCACTTAATAGAACTGTAACTAGATTTGCAGCTCTTTAAGAACTCATGTATGGTTAATGAACCTTCAAAGCCTTGCAGGGGTGCCAAGTTGTGGTTCACAAGGAATTCAGGGGCATTACACACCAGGGCTGGCTTCGCATGCCTTTCAGGCATAATTGGAGAAGAATGTTAAATCCTTTCCTAAATAAGCAAGAGAGATGGTCCTAGCAGGGGCATCCTCTGACTCCGCAGCAATTACATCTGCACAGCTTTCAGCACTCCTTCCTTTTCTAACAGCCTTCTTCCTTCCTAATGAAGGAGAGAAAAGGAAAGCAAAAGGAAAAACATCTGCAGGACTCAATACGTAGAGCACTATGTTATCCCTTGTAAATCCAAATAACTCCATGGCATTCAACAAAGAATTAAGGTGGATTTAGCTAGCTGTGGAGACACCTGGCTTCTGAATTCTTTTCAGCAGTCTGTTCCTCATGTAACCAAAGAGGACCTGAAGCTGTTCTGTATTGTCAGTAGCTTTTGTCAGAGGCTACAAGGAAATGTGAAAGACTCAGAGCAGGAGTGTTTGATGGACCTTACTCAAGGTGGAAGTACTGCAGCTGAAGACTCAGTTTCCCTAGTAAATGAATACAGTGAAAGAATTTCCTAGCATCAGTCTCATTGTCTCCCTCCACTCACCTTGGCAATTGATAAAACATTTAATTTCAGGAGCACTTAATGATCCATGAGGTTAAAAGGAAAAAAGTTGATATTAATATAAAGTTATTTGTCCAGGACCATGAAACAGTAATTTCATTGACTCAGTGTGTGCTAGATTACATCAGACCCGATTCTAGCTTAAAAGAGGCCCATCAGTACTGCACATCCAGAAAAGCATATGTGTATTTTATATGTGTCTGAGAGCTGGCTCCGTGCTGCAGAATTGGACTGGTAGCAATTTGCTCTACTTTTAGCTAAAAGTTTCATAAGTATCAGTTACTACAGATTGACAACACTATAACTCCATACTCTAAATTAGTACAGGTGTTATAGGTGCAAACTGTTCTGTACACATGGGTAAACTCGAGACAAACATAGGGGTATTTCTATATAGTAGAGTAGCACGGGGAATTGGAAGTGTAAATGTAAGTGGCCTGGTGAAACTGCTCTTCCCCAAAATTGAGATCCCCAGAACTCCCAGATGCCCTGAGATGTTGGTAAGTGGTAACAAAGAGAAATCTGCGTCCACGTGATTTCCAGTTTCTTGGGCTTTGTAAGGAACTCTACCAGGCTATTCCATGGTTATCCTGGTAGGCAACTTGGTTAGAAGCATCAGGCACCAGAGCAGAGAGACAAGGGCTCTCCCTGGCGCAGACAGTCCCTCTGCTCTGTGGGTTGTCTTTGAACTATTACACATCCTTGAGGTATTTTAACGCACACGAGACTCCAATTTGTTTGTATATTACTTTTCACTATACATTTATGAGCACTGAAAGTAATTCCACCTTTCCTCTTTCTAGAGATGAGGAAACTGGAAGTAAAAATGTGGCTCATCCAAAGCCATCACTCAAGATCTAGGTCAGGATTAGAAGTCTTTAAGGAAAAAAAACAGCTCTTCAGAGAAAAAAAGAACTAAAAGGGAGGCTTCCTGCCTCCAGATGTATTGTCCATTATGTTGCCCAAAGTCCTTTAAAAAAATTATTGACATCAGTGATCCCTACACTAATGAATTCTGCCTTTATCTATGTAAACGGAGTATTTCCTTTCACTGGTAAATGACAATTCTTCATTAAATGTCTCTCACACAATGAGAGATAGTACAAAGTAAAAAAAACTTTGTTACTTTTGTAGCTTTGTATGTAAGGCTGCTCAGGACTCAGGGGAGGATAAAATGACAAGACTGAAAATTCTGAATCTTTTATGGGCAAATCACTTTTCTCTGTCTAATCATTTTCATTATCAATCTACATTGTTCATGTTATTTCAGAAGTGACTGACATGAGCATAATAATCCAAAACAAGTGTCTTTTGTATGTATGATGACACGACAATCTTTTCATATGACTTACCTGGTTTTGTTTCTCATAACACCATGCAAATGGGCTCCCTTTGTAGGATCTAGCAACATAATGCGCTCAAGCACTTCAGGGTTCTTGTTACTCAGATGGTGAATTTTTTTTCGCTACCTATTCATGTAGCTTAACTAGCTGTCTCTGAAAGTTTTCAACCTTCTTTAACCTCGTCTAATCTAGGTGACAAAATTTATAGAAATAATAAAGTCCTCTCACTCTCCATTTCCTTTCTTAGAAGGTTAATAATTTAACAATATTGCTACCTTGCCTGCTACTCAGCTACTGGAATTGTAACTAAAGTCTCTCCCAAAGCGGAGGAGACTTGCCGCTCATCTATTTGGTGTTCCATACCCTTCTCACAAATTGTAGGGAAGATACCAGATGTTTCTAGATGAGCATTTTGCTCTTGACCGGATCATCAGACATCAACCAATGTACCCATTGCTTTGCCTGGGCTGCAGCGACAGCAGGTTAATTTGTAATTGTTGTTCCATGCCACACAGAGCAGAGTGAAGTTACATTAACACGCAGCTTTATTTTCAGCTCCGCTTGCATTAACAACACTAAAGGCCCATTTGCTTTCTGCGGTCCAGCGGCAAAGAGAAAGCCACCTGCCCGCACGTTGGGGATGCTGCAGCTGGTCTCACAAAGCAGCAGCTTGGAAAAGAAGAGAAAACCCACTCATAATTCAATGCCTTCAGGTAGTTTTAGAGGACTGATGGGACCCACCTACCTAAATTCAGCTCCAGTATCAAGGTCTAAAGAGAAAAATCCCACCAAAGACTCCACATGGAAGAAGCCTGCAGTACGGTCTTGGATTTTTCAAGGAGAAAGAGCCACTCTGTCAGATATATTTTTAACTGACTGTTAACCATAAAACCTCAAGTATTTACCTATTGCTTAAGGTTTTTTCCCTGACACAACAACAGCATAGAAAATGAGGGGGGAAGCTTCCTACATCTCTGCAACTGTCTCCATCATGACAGAATTTTCTCTCGGCACACCCAGGATGGGATTGGCGCAATGTAAGAAATTCTGGAGCCTTATTATAACTGACAACGGCTCAGGAAAGCACAGTTGTTCTTCCAGCTACTATTTGGCACCAACAAAAAAGTAACTTCTATCTTTTAAAATTTCCAGATTCAAATTATCTCCAATTTTTGTGGTGCAAGGGAGAAAAAAGTACACCCAAATAAATGTCCAAGATGTTCAAGAAAACCAAAAGCTTCCTATCTCAGAAAGACTTGAACAACCTCTATAACTACTTGTGTGGCTTATTAATGTGTATTATTAGTACATATTAAAAATTGTGCGACCAAAGTTTTGTTGTTGTTTGGGGTTTTTTTTAAGTTAGAAGGATGGGGAAGGTGGTTTTTTCCCAGGAATGGTCAAAGTTACCAGAATCGAAGTCACCACCCAAAAATGGGCTAAATTTGACCCTCACCCTGAAGCACTGCGCCAAGAGCGCACCTTCTCTTGCCCGCACTAAACAGCAGCCATTTGTCTGAATTACGTTCCTAGAAGCTCCTTTGACGTCCTATTGCACCGCGCACGTCTCAAGCCGGTGGACGGGGCAGACGTCGCTGCGGGGTGGGGGGGGGGGGGGCGGGG
>VYZW01023654.1:261815-281794 GCA_013401315.1 Balaeniceps rex
GAAGGGCCAAGGCGCACGGCCCGTGCGGCCGCCCCTCCATCCGCCCCTCGACGGCCGTGAGTGACAGTCCTCCGGGGCGGGGCGCCGCTATGCAAATCACTCCCCTCGCAGCCAATAGGCGGGCGAGCCGAGCGGCGGGGGCGGGGCGCTCCGCGGGGACTAGCGCTTGCCTCGACGGCGCGGGAGCTGCGGCGGCAGCGGCACCGCGGGGAGCAACGCCGTGCGGCGAGAGCCGGGCCGGGCCGGGCCGGGCCGTCCTGCCCTCTCCTGCCCGGGGGTGAGTACCTGCCGGGATGGGGGAGGACGAGACGGCGCTCTCCTCGGGGAAACCGGCCGGGCCGGGCTCCTTCACCCCGGGCACGTCGCCGTCGGCTCCCGGGTCGGAAGCCCTGCCGTGTCCCCGAGCCCCGCTCAGCATCAGCCGGGGTCCCCGGGCGCCGACCCGGTCCGGAGCTGCTTCAGAACAGAGGGCAGATCGGGGCCGGGTCGGGTGCGGGGCTCCGGCGGTGGCGGTCAGCCCGTCCCTTCCCCTGCTGTCGGGGGGAGTCCCGGTGCGCGCCCGGGGCTCGGCCCCCAGCCCAGCCGGCAAGTCAGGAGGGGCCGCGGGGGGTTCGGAGCGCTTTGCGACTCGATTTTGCGTAAGAGTAAACGAAACTGCCCCGTTCGGGTCGAGAGGGGAAGTCTGAAGCCCGGAGGCAGAAGGGACGGCAGGGGATGGGGACCGGACTTTTGGGTTCGGGGGTGCCTGAGCTGCCTTCGGGTAGCTCTGGTCCCTCAAAAGGGGCAAAAGGGGTGCCTGGGTTTTTCGCAGGATGAGGGAAAACCAGAGGCGCTTTCAAATACGAGTCTCCTCGTCCAGTCCCAACTGGTGTCTGCATTTCTAGCTGCCTGTTTGTCTGGCTTAACGAGTGACATTTCATTCATAGTGCTCATATGTGGTTATGAATATGCTCATATGTGGTTATGAATAGCTCCGGAGCAGATTTTGTAGAAAATTGGGTTTATATGCAAAATATAATAGCTTTCAACTCCTTTCTTGGGCATCATCATGGACAGATCTGCAAGTGGGTGCAGAATTTAGTGCTCTTTGATTGCTTCCTATTAATTGATGCTCATTTCCTTTCCTGCCAAGAAGAATTAGTACTCATGTATGTCTGAGATAACTGCGTGTAACTGTGTGATACCGGGAAAGGAAATGACTAGAAGAGTAACACTGGCCTAAAATGGACATTCACACTTCTTGTTCCTGTTATTTAGATGGTATTTTAAGAACCGTTTTTTGTCAGGGATCAAAATGGCAATATATGACTTTTTAAGATGAGAATACAATTTGAAGGATGCTGCTTTCTTAACCAATGGCGTTACTCGCTATTTAAATAGTTTTATATGGAAGTGGTGAGACTACAAGATGAGCGTAACTTTTTTTTATTCAAAACAGACCAAAGGTCTAACAGACGAACAGACTAAAGGTCATCCATAAGAAAGGATGGTTCAGATGCCCAACACCTCTGATGACCTTTTTCTCACCTTATATTTTTTCACTGACTGCCTTGTATGACCACTGCTCTGAATCTGAAATTGCATGCTAAGTCATATGGCAAATATGTCTGGTGTTTTGGCTGAGGCTAAAACCGCAAGCTAACCTCTGTTGTCGTAAGGGATCTTCATGAAGAGACTAAGCACGGTACATAAGATCTCTTGAGACATTAAAATGGGGATAATGTGATAGCAGTATCTTCCGGGCACTGCAGATAAACATGATGCTATAGAACACAACTGCATATTATATCACAGTCTTGGAGATTTTGGGTGCTGTGGGGTTAGGCTCCATGTCTGACACCTTCCATTATATTATAACAGTAACCAAGATCTGCTCCAAAAGGAGAAATGGTAGTTGCCACTGGTGCAGAAATAATAGGGAGGGAAGAGAATCTCCTGGGTGAAAAGAGTCACCCAGATTGCTCCCCAGCGTGGGCAGTGGGCCTGTGCTCACCTGTGCTCACAGGTACACTCTGCTGGGGACACAGTGAGACTGGGGGTGAGGGCTCTGAACAAATCATGGAAATGCAGGGCCATGGGGAGGCTGTAAGATGTTACCTGATGCGTTCGGTGCATTGTAGCGGGGTGCCAAAACCAGACCTGAAAGAGGTTCCTGTAGCCTCTCTCTATCCTCTGAGGGAGAGGGTCCCACAGTGCTCCCGCAGAGAAATGGTCCCATTTTCAGCGAGTCACAGCTAGTTCAACATAGATCTCATGTGTGAAACAAATGGATTACTTCGTGTGTTTCCAATGTCAACACAGGGAACAAACTGATCATTTCTCTTTTTATAAACTCCTTTTATATATTGGAGTGCTGTGTCTCTCTTCCTGGTCTTCTGCACAAAATGAAAGTAATTCCTTCAACTCCTCTTCCTCCAGGGTCATATTTTCTAAACCGTTTGGAGACAATGCCCAGTACGCTCCGACTTTCCTAGTGTGATAACTGGTGCAGGATGTACTATTCCAACTGAGGCCTTACCTATTCGAAGCAGAGTAAAACCAGCCTTCCCTTGCCATCTCTCATTCAAGCCATGTTTTTTTTTTTACAATGGCATTATATTGTGAACTTGGTTTTCAGCTTGCAATCTGCTATAACCCCACCAATGCTTTCCTGCTACCAAACTAGGTGTTCCCTACTTTCTATCTGTGCAAATAATTTCTTCTAAATGTACCGTACCAGGCTCGTCTCTACTGAATTTCCTTTTATTTTTCTTAGTACTTCTCTTACTTGCCAAGATCATCTTAAATTCTCATCATTTTTCCTCCCCTCCGCCACCAAACGCTTGCTTCCACTCCCTTCCAGTTCAGTGTCACCTGGAGACTGTACAAGCTTATGTTTGGTTCCACTCTCCAAGTTGCTAATGGAAAATATGGATAACCTCTGAGTGTGACAGAAACCCATCATAATGTTGGCATATTCAAAACCACTTCTGACGGTGAGAAGACAACTGCTGTGTCAAGCGTGAAGGTGCGGGACCAGATAAACTTTCCATTATCTTTTATCTGGCCCATCAATTTTCTTTGACTCTTTGGTCATCCCTGTAGTGCGGGGATGACAATGCACGGTGCAGAAATTACTGAGGCAATATTGATTTGATCCAATAAACTCATCTCAGCACCAAATGCAGGGTTATCACTTTTATGCAGTTTCGCAGAGAAGCCATTTCTGGTTACACTTGCATTTTGGGCTGCCCCGCAAGACGTGGGCCCCGCGCGAGCCATCTCTGGTGAGGAACATCATTCCCAGGGAGCGGCAGCACTGCCCCTGCCTAGTGCTGGCTCCTGGGAACCCCCTCTTGGGGAGCGGGGGTGCTCTGCGTGAGGGGGGCTATGCAGTTCAGTGTCTACATCTGTTTTGATAGCTTTTGCTGATTGCATCGAGCGTCTCGATATCTCATCTAGCCTATCACACAAAGTTTTTGGCACTTCTCATCTAGACCATATTTCTGTAGTTTATCACAGAGGGAATGATGTCACATATCTTGACTTCAGAAGGCTTACCATGCATGCAGCTTTTGCTTTATCCGCTATGACAGTTAACCCATTAGTTGCCAAGATTATTCTTGACAAACTCACGTTCACAAAAGCCAAGAAAGTACTGAATGTCCAGCCTTTCCTGCTATGCCTTTCCTCTGCACCGTATTTGTGTTAGCAACAAACCACTTATTTTTGAGAGAAGAATAAAGCTTGCTTGAGCCTTAGATATGCCCAGTCAGGAACAGATTCTCTAAATACCACTGGCCAGTGTGTCCCTAATTACATCTCTCTCTTGTCTCAACTTCACTGGTACTTTGAACGGGCCTGTAAACACCCATGGGCTGCTAAGTAGCATAGAGTAATTGCCATAAAGCCTGGCAGCGCCTGACATGTCCTGGGGCTGAGGCTGTGGGTATGCATGTGTGGCTGTGGGGGTTATTTCCTGGCTGAAACTATTCTGGTCCGGTTACAGTTGTGTAGATTTTGCAGTAGGATCCAGAACTGAGCCTCGTGTACTGGCCCACATGAACAAATACCAATAAACCACCCCATATTTAACCTTGAAGGGATTTTTTTAAAAGTCATGCTGTTGTGCTAATTTAAAAATGTCTGTAGAAAGAACATGCTGCTTGTGACTGATGATCACATGCAACCTCATATTTCTACTCAGATGCCATATATGTCTTAATCACTTATAAATACCACTGTGTAGTAGCAATAGTTGTTATATAAATGTGGTATGTGCATAGCTATTTCACTGAGCCAATGTGTTTCAGGGAGGCCAAGGCGATTATTAGATAATGTATATACTCATGGCACTGTAGCGACAGCACTGCCTGTGAGCGCGTCGTCCAATTTCCTTGCGCAGTGACTCATAACGATGCCGAGCTGTAGTAATTGCCAAGAAATGCATGGATGGCTGTCTCGCTGTTTACACTAGTGCTATGGTTCTGTCTTAACTATTTGCCAAGCCCGTGGAGGTACAGATCATGCTCCCCTTGTCTCCATGCAGGCCAATTTTACCTGAAGACTGTAGTTTTGCCTATGGCAGGGAGGACGGGCACGCTGCAGTAGTGAGCCTACAGCGCACTGCATGTACTGAAAAGCACTGAATGGGGAGCGATGGTGGGACTGTTCGCTCCCTCCTTGGGTAAAATACAGTCCTGTGCATGCTCATCTACGCTTTGTAATGGCGCTCTGCTTTTAACAAGCTGTGCATGTTAAAACCGATGGGAGTCAGATCACAGGTCTCAAGGATTCCAAGGATTTAGCAGGTTTTCAGTATCTGCAGTTGCTAACTATAGATTCTGTTTCTAGCATCCCTAGGAAAAGGAAGAGGCTACATTTGGGGTGTGCATTAGCCTTTCCTGTCCTTAACTTCCATTCGTATACAGAAGCATGACGACTGCTGGAGAGAGTTAGCAGTTTTGGGAGGGGGTTCAGACAATGCGCGTGAAGACTAACACTTTCTGGTGGGCCATGTAGTGAAGATGGAGAAACTTTTTTTTTTTACAGCGTGGGTACAGGCTCCCCAGCCAAACGAAGCCAAATCTAGTTTCAATTGCTCATTAGTGTGACTTGTGAGAAAAATTCAAGAGAAGATACTGTGAATCCATCTTACTGTCTATCCTGGACCAAACATTAGTCAGTGGTGATCCACAGCTCTCCAATGAAAATGTAGACAACCCAGTAAATAGTAGCAGTCAACCTACGTACAACAGGCTGTCCTCTCCAATGCAAGAATGACATTTACTTAGCATGTGCTACTGTGTAGTAACAAGTTAAAACTTCAGATTTTTTTGCCAATCTCTTCATAAATACGTGAAAAAATGAAACACATATTATGTGTGCATTTAATATATGCCAGCAGCTTCTCCTAGTTTTGATACTGGTTCTGGAAAACCTGATAATTCCAGTCTATGGATAACACCAAGATAGTTAACCTTACTGAATACCTCTGGGAAGTATGATATGCACCCTAGATCCTTGAATTTCCAATATGCTATGGTACAAAAATTGAGTTACTTTATAGTGAAGAGATTGAATACTGGTAAAGAAACTGGGATAAGTCAAAGAACTTCCAAAGCTACCAGTCTTGAAACAATTATTGCCTCATTACTTTGAGTTAGAGGCAACAAACTATTTGAATGTTAATTTTTTCCCCCTAGGTCTTTCCTAGCCTTTATGGTAGGAAAGGAACCACTGGAAACTTGTAAATTCAGACAACTGCAGAAATAGCCTGGAAAGAATGGAGCCATCCCTACTTCTCTGCATAGATCAGCTTGTAGTAAACAACTTGTTCTGGTACAAATGGAGAAGTTGACACTTCATGCAAGCTTTTGGAAAAAAAAAAACCTGCCCTGAGACATTTGCAACTGCATACACTTCTCATTAGAGTGATTGAAAGTATAAAGGAGGTGTTCTGCTGTACACCGGCTTCGACTACAGTATGAAGTGGGTAGTGTCTGATAGTCTTACGATACATTTGCGGCTTCCTGCTGGATTTCTGTAGCTTTATAACTGGTGTTCTGTGTTAACTGATGTATTTTCATTCCTGAATAAATGAATACATTTTGCCTATTTTTAAAAATTGCCCAATCCAAGAAACTCCGGAGAAGATAACTTCCTTTCAGTGAAGCCACAAAAAGATTTTGAAATGCTGATCTCTGTCATCATAGTTGTTAATATTGGAGTTGATATACAGATGTGATCTTAAAACAGCTCCAGAAGGCAAACTGTCCTAATCATTAGGTTATAATTTTTGATGTTTCCTTGAGCTCTTGTAGATGAGAAGCAAGAAAAAAAAGAGGAGTGATTTGAGCAATTCAAGCCCTCTGTTACACCAGTGATGGACATGACTGGGGAGACAGGGAATTTGGTCTGAAAAGATGACTAGCACTCTGCTATGAGTCAATTAGAAGCTCTTTTGGAAAGAGGAACACATATTGTAAACAGTAGTCTGTTTTCCAAGTTAATTAATATTGTCAAATCTATTATTGGACAACAGATACCAGGCAAAATTACTAAATCACGTCTAAGACAGTTGTTTCCAAAACAGAAACATACTATAAAATTATGATTAAATCTGAGACTCCAACTCTTAAATGAAAGTCTTCAGCTGCATTTAACACTTCTTTTACCTATACATGACTTGCATTTTTCTGCAACAGTAGTGCACTGTTTGCCTTGTAATGGAGCGTGTCTGACTCAGCCAGTCCATCTGAGTGGATTTTCATCAATACTGCATCCTCTACAAGCAGTATGGGAAGTTACTGGAATGTGCTGATGCCTACTTGGCTATGAAGTAATTCTGCCTAGGAGCAGGTTATTTCCTATTTGTTCACCACTTGTTTCTTAGGTCACATCTATTGTGTGTCATGCAACCAAGAGCACATGTCATTCAGAGACAGGATGAGCTATGTGGGTCCATAGTGGAGCACAAAAGGACTTTTACCTTCTGAGGGAGAGAAGAACTGCTGATACAAATTATTTTTAACTGGCTTGTTTTGAAATATCTGTTGTTCCTCAAATAGGCCACTTCAGCTGAAGTAAAAGCTTCGTCTTGTAAGGTCCCACTCAAGGCTGAAAAGATTACTGACTAGACTTTTGGTAATCCACAAGCTGGTGTTAACTAGCAGCTGCCTTTTATGAATGCTGTAAAAAGAAAAAATGTACACTGGCTTCCTTCTCAGCTGCTGGTGATGAAATATGGATGCTGTGCTGAAACTTCTGTTTTATTTCACCGTTTGTCCCCAAACTCAGTGATGTGGATTATACAAATGTTAACACTGAAATAAATACAGGTGTGCAGCTTGTTTGTTTCTAAAGAAATAACTTCTCATCCCTAAGTTATTTCTAGGTAGATAATAGGCTGCAGAACATTAGCACAGCAATGGAAATATGCTATGCAGGACTCCTGTTCATATGGATATGGGGCTAACAGAAAGGGGATTTATGTGTATGCACAGGTTTTGATTTTCAGAGTGCATTTCCCTTCCTGTCTGAAATCCCATGTCATGCAGAGTTGCGTGGGGCTGCAGTCTTCCTGCAACAGGACAGCTTGCATCTTTCTCATGCATCATGGGAAAGCTAGTCATTGTGGTGATTAAGACCAAGAAGTAGCATGCTAACGTGAAGAGATGAGTACTGCACGTGTCCTCAGCTGACTGTACTTGGTGGGTATCTGGCTTCAAAATTGTAACGTCTGCAGTCATTACCTGGCCTGTATTTCCTGTGTGTGTGAGTGTGTTTGGGTGTACACACCATGATGGACTGCAGAAGGAACTTGATTTTTGCAAGGACAGATTTATCTAGCCCAAAAATACAAACATGGAAGCACATGTTCCGGTTTGAATATACACAGTATTTTAAAAGAAAATCAAACTGACAGATAATCTATTAAAACACACACTCTTATATTAAGGTATTTATGTGCTTGGGCCTGTTACTCCAGAGTACAGAGTAGTTGGTGTCTCGATACTCTAATGTGTTAGATGTATCTTAAATAAACCTGTGCAAGTATTTGAATATATTCAGCACTCATGTTCAAATTAGCAAACTTTTGACCTAAGGCTGAGTACTAGAACAATTTAGACTGGACCTTTGGAGGTCATCTAAGCCAGCCCCCCTCAAAGCACACACAGGTACTTCAGGTTGCTGAGGGCCATGTCCAGTTGAGTTTTGAATATCTTCAAGGATGCAGATTCCAAAACTTGTCTGGGCATCTTTTCCAGTGTTTCTGAAAGTTTTTTTTTTTTCTTTTTTTCCCCTCTACTATCTGGCTGGCTTTTCCCTTGTTTCCACTTGGGTCTGTTGCCTCTTGTGCCGTCGCTGTACGTCTCCACGAAGGGTCTACCCTTGCATTACGCAGCTGGAGTCAGCAACAAGATCTCCCCTGAGCTTCCTGTTTTCCAGGCTGAACATTCCCAGCTCTCTCAAGCGTCTCCTCACATGTCCGGTGCTCCAGTACCTCTGACCTTGGTGGCCTCCCCTGGCCTCACCCCAGTTTGTCCATGTCTCTTGCGCTGGGGACCCCCAGCACCAGCACAGCGCTCCAGATGTGGACTCTCAGGTGTCAGGCGGGAGGGGTCACTTCCCTCCACCACTTTTGCTACTCCAGCCCAGGATGCTGTTGGCCTCCTTTGCCACAAGGGCGCATTGCTGACTCATGTTCGACTTGATGTCCACCAGCACACCAAGGCCCTTTTCTGCAGAGCTGCTTTCTAGCCAGGGAGCCCAACTTCTACTGCTGCACTGGGCCCTATACTAAGGGAGAGACTGCCGCTCGTTTTAAAGAATGAGTGCTGAGGCTATCCCTAACAACTAGTAATGTACTATGGATTAATGTATTGCTGTTTTAATTACAAACAATGCTGTCAACGTGTAAGTAGATGCAAACTTTCCTGAGTAACAACAGCATCTGGTAAAGGAGGTCAACTTTTCTAAATACTGATCCGTTAGGCTGAAATTTTTCAAATGGCTGTTCCCCCCTGCACGCCCATGCTTGTTGGTTCATTTGTTTCAGCTCTCTAGTGCCAGCTCTGTCCCTGGCACTATCAAAGGAAATGCTTGGAAGTTACTGTCCTCTCTTGGGAAGATCTGGTTCCCCTTTGTTTGAAATGGGAATTGGAAAAGGGGAAAGACCTCTGTGGTGGCGTTGCATTCGAGCCTGCTGTTGCCAAATAGTGAGTTTGTCAAAGCAGCAGTTTGCAAATGCCCCAAATAAATTTACTGTGTTCCTTGAGCAAAAGGTGCTCAAGAAAGCTGAAATCTAAACATTTTCTTGAACCTCACATCTCTTTGGCCAAATATTGCGAATGCTAACCTACAGAGTACTTCAGCATGCTCTGGCATAAAGTTGAATAGGTGTCCTCTGAAATTTGTGGTGTTTGTGGCCTAATATGCTGCTAAAATACAGGCAGAACGTCATTCTCTTCCTGTCCAGGCACTGTGTGTAGATAAGGAAGAGCATCTTGAAAATGTGAAGATGAAGGGGGAAGCAGGCTAGGTGATGCACTTTAGAAACAGAGAGAAAAAGACAGGACTCGGGGACAATGAAAGGCGTCAAAAAGTTCCTGATTTTGCAGGAGTCTCAGGTGAGGCTTGAAGAGATGGCATCCATTTGTTAGGACAAAAGTGCGATCACTTTACCCTGTGGAGCCATTACCCTGATGGGTACAGGTCCTCAATACAGAGTTAAAAGATCCTAATGCTGACCACCTTGAATGTAAGTTTTGGTACATAGTTTCAAATAACGTCGGCTTTTAGAGCTAAGCACTCAGAAACTGGGAAACCCCGGGCTGAAGATTGTCAGTGCAACTGTAATTTGATGCCTCTGTTCACATTTAGAATTGGATTCTACTGGATCTACTGGATCACGGAGATTGTGGGTGATGCTGTACATATCACTGGAGACGAGCTTCTCACAAGTGGCCTTGATCCATGTGTTCATTCACTGATGTCCAGCGTGTTACTTTGCAGTCTTACTCAGAAGTGCCCGAGGCTTGCAGCGGTGACGGAAGTCAGAAGGAGCTGACTTCTGAAGGTACCAGGTACAAAGAACTGTGCTTCAGGTGCCTCAAGTGGGCATCATAACTCATCGAGCGTGATAGTGTTGTCCTTAATCACTGCGGGCTGAAACCTGTGTCTGTGGATGGGCTGTTAGATCTGCCCTCCCCCAAAAGACTGTTACCAGTTTATGGAGCTTTCCAGGGATTTCACAGGAGAAATCCCTGAGGAAATGAACAGTAGTAACATAGTAAATGACATATCTGTCCATGAACTGAATGATGAATATTAAATTTTATGTTGTACAACTTTTATTCAGTACATACAGACTGTAGGCAGAGACTTGGTGGAAGTGATAGGACATAGGCCAGTGTTTAATTGCATGATCTTCCTGTGTGTAGGAAGACACCGTGGTGCAATCTGAGGCCACGCTTGACAGCTCCTTACTCTTCTTTTAATGTTTGACTTTTTAACCTTTCATGTTGTATTAAAAAAATTAGTGATATTTTTACAGAGATGCTGCAGAATTAGTATACACATGAACTTATTACAGCATTAATATTTTCATGTTGTGAATTACCGTGTATTTGCTTCTCCATTTCTTCCTATTTTTATCTAACACCTTAAAACAGTTGCGGGTGAGAAAGACAAATTGCAAGTTACACTTTTGAGGGGAGGGGGAAGGAAGGGTAGAGCTATTTGTACCAAATTATGTGTTTATTATGCAGGAGCTTTTACTCAGTGTGGTTTTCTGTGTTTTCTTTGTCAAGCACAAAAAATAAAATATAATTATTGTTGAGCCATTTGTCAGTCTTCTCTCTGTGGAAGGCTGATGAAATTTAGTTTTTCTCAAGTTAAAGGAATGGTGAGCACAAAGGCAACATAGTCCTGCCACACACATGGTTTAGTTTACATGAATGGCACCTTGCTGCTGTGGTTTGTCATTTTAAAGTAATAAAAAACATTGTTTGCTGTTTCCGAATGTAGATGCTAAACACAAAAAGAATAAACTGCTGAACACAACACATGGCAGTTCAAGGATCAGGCTAGAAGTGGGAGGATCATCAACTCCAGGGAAGCCAGTAGGAGTCAGGAATGCAGTCAGATGAGCAATGTGACTGGTTTTCAGAGCCACGTCTACATTTCAGGTGAAAAGCATCTCAGAAACAGTGATTAGAAGAGATCTAAATAATCCTGAGATGGCTAGATGCCTTTGTTTGTTCCCTTTCCACCATGCTGTCTAGAAAATGGTCCACTATTTCCAGACAGGAGGGGCAGATGTTCTCACTGTCTCAGTGCCTCTAGGCAAATTTGGCCATACAGTTTTAAAGCCAAGTCAACCTGACTTCTAAGCTGCACCACACTTTTTTTTTTTCCTTTTAGATGGGGATTTTTCATCTTGATGTTGTGGCATGATGTAAAAGTCTTGATTTTATTACTGCTGAGGGAGGAGGTGGAAAACCTTTCACTACCTAAAGCTTTCTCTATATGATTGAGTTGCATCTATGTGGCTTATGATTTAAATTCAAACAATCATCTTACATGTGTGGGTTCCTGAATAAAAGCTCTTCTCTCAGGATATTAATGGACTTTCTTGGTTTACATTGCTTGTAAAAGAATTGGTTTAAGTGGAAATGCACTTTTTTGCTTCAATGTAAATGTGATCCTAATCAGGACACTTCTCAAGACCAATATATACCCCCAGTGATCTATACAAGCCCAAGAGGCTGTGTCTGTGGTGGAATCTTTCTCTTCTCCTCCCTAACATCTTTAACACATCTAACAATCCCGTGAAACAGATTATAAACTTGCAGTTTTAATTCACATTAGATCTAGGCATATTACACTGGGTGTGTACAGATGCGACTTTTCTTAACCTGGGAATAACTGATGAACCTATGAGGGGATGTGTCGCTCGCGATGGATAGCATGTTTGTAAATGCTGTGAAGATATTCTAATTCCTGGAGAAACAAAAAATGAATCCTCCAGACACAGAGATCTGGAGATGTCCTGCTCGGTGCTGCTTCTTAACTTGGTTCTCTTTCTTATTAATTTAAATGAGGTCATGGGATGTACAGCTTTTGTGATGGGAAATTTTCAGCTTCCTGCTTGCTGTAACACTTAGTGCAGGGTTCTTGCTGAAGCTGTCAGATTTCACTTTCTGCAAAGACTTTAGGTCTAGAGTTTCAAGTAAACAACGTACTTAAAGGAGACATGTTTTGTTACCACGTAACTGGTCTCTACAGATTACTCATTCTGTGGCTTTTTAATGAAATTTGTAGTTAAGTACGTCTGAGACAAACACATAGAAAACAGATCCTGATCGGTAACAACGGTGTTACTTTATTCCTTCAGTAGGATGTTTCCATCATACAAAAAATAAGGGTTGGATGGATGGTTTTACTTAACAAAAATGCTGCTATCGCTGTGTCTGATGCCTGGTACACTGTGGTGAATGATAGCATCTGGAGACCCTTAACTTGCCTTTCCTTTTTTTTTTTTTAATTCTATCTTGATACTTTCCACACCATTTCTCGAAACTTTTCTTTCCCAACTGTATTGGTAAATGCCATTTCTGTTTCTGAGAGGCTTCCTAACTCTTCTCCCAGGAAAAGCAAGCTTAAATGACAGAGGACCTGTGACATTTGGGGCAGTTGATGTAATGAAGGGTCAAGATCTAGAGGAGATTTCTCTAGTGAGCAGTGGTGGGAAGCGTTCAGTTATTAACACGTCTACACATACGGGTAGCTGAAGGCTTCCTATCATTTTCTCAAGAGTTTGGTTTTTTTCTCCAAGTGAAAGAGTGGCATTCTGGGGGGTTGGGGCTTGTCTTATTATTCTTTTGGATTTGTCTTCAGGATTTGTCTTCTCTCTTGCACTTTTTCCATTTCTAAGCTTTGTAGTTTCTAGAAGAGTGTTCTGGCACCAGATTTTTGGATCTGAGATCCATCACTGTAACTGTGAACAAGTTTAAAATCTGGTATTTTGGCTTATCTTTGATGTAGTTAGGTTATTTATGATGTAGTTATTAGTTATGAACTTTCAACCCTTGTAAACCAATATTTCATTTACTTTAAACGTCTTTCCTTTTGTTCCTCTGTTTTACAGGCAGGATGAAAGACCGGCTAAACGAGCTGCGTGAATTTGCCAGGTTACACAACCAATATTTTTCTGATAGTGAGGATGATGAAAATTCACCCCACGATGTTCTCCTTTATGAGACTGATTATGCCTTGGAAATTCTTCATAAAGACATACAGAGCATCCGGACAGAAAATGACCACCTAAAAGAGGATGTCAAGCGACTCAGAAAGCAGAACAGCCGCTTCCTTACTTCCATGCGCCGTCTTAGTAGCATCAAACGAGATACAAATTGTATTGCCAGAGACATCAAGGCCCGCGGAGAAAGCATCCACAGGAAACTCCAGATAATGAGAGATTTCAGCGAAGATGCAATAACAAAATACGGGGCTATGTCTGTCATTGCCAGGGTAGCGAAGAACCACTACGTTGACCTCATGCACGCATTTCAGGAAGCTATGTTTGAATACAATGCAACAGAGATGAACCAACGGGAGAACTGCAAGATTCGAATTCAGCGGCAGCTAGAGATCATGGGCAAAGATGTTTCTAGCAACCAGATTGAGGAGATGATTGAGCAAGGCAAGTGGGATGTCTTCTCCGAGAACCTCTTGTCGGATGTTAAGGGGGCTCGCTCAGCCTTGAATGAGATAGAGACACGTCATAAGGAGCTGGTGAAGTTAGAAGGTCGCATTAAGGAAGTTCATGAGCTCTTTCTGCAGGTGGCCCTGCTAGTGGAGGAACAGGCAGACACCTTCAATGTCATTGAGATAAATATGCAAAATGTTGAGGACTATGTAGGAGAAGCTAAAGAGCAAGTGAAAAAAGCTTTGGAATACAGAAGAAAACACCCCCTCAGAACAATCCTCTGCTGCTGCTTATCCTGTTGCAGAAGGTGACTATCCCACGGAAGCTATCACAGACTGACTGGAACGTCTTCAAAATCAGGCATTCTTTCCAGTGACTTTTCTGTAATGACAACCCCTAGAAATGGGGGGGCTATTTGCAGTTGGTTTTGTTCATTGCCTTCTTCTGAAATGTGCTGAAGGCTGTTCTATTTGAGAGCTCCTAGAAATGTTGGTAAAACTATTTTTAATTGAAACATACTCTGTTGCTGTAACTAGACATGCAAGATCTCTGCAGTGATACTTGTTTCAGACAGGCAAGAAAGAGGAATGAATGATGGGCTGATAACTCAGCCTAGGGAAGACGAGAAATTTCAAGAAGTAACTTTATTCTTATTTGTCAAAGTGAGTCTGCAGGCAGTGCAGCCTTACCACCTGGGGTGACACAATACACTGCAGAATCAGGAGGTTTCAATCTTAACTGCTTTGGAGCCTGCTTGATGCAAATACTTGAACAGATTTTTGCTCTGTTCATTTGACATTAGCAGGAGCAGGACACAGAACTAGTTTCTATTTCAACTTGATTTCTGCCTGTCATGAATCTTAACAGAAGTAACTGCACCTTAAATGATAATATGCACGTTATGCTCCGTCTGTGTGCAAGTGATTGCTTTTCCCCATTTTGAGTACCCACAACTTTGTCGAGGTGGCTAGAAGCACTGCAACACTGAGGCATTGCACTGACTTTTAACTTGAGCCACTGTCTGTGCTCTCAATTTCAAAACTGCCATGCTTTTATGCTTCTAATACATTTTTCTGCCAATAACGCTTCAGCCAGATGCATGCTGTGGCCTTCTGCAGAAGCACCCATAAAAAGACAACAGTTGGGGGGTTGAGAAAGCATTTTAGGGTCTCCTGGGCTGATACATACACAGAAGCAGTTTTAGTGGAAGGATTATCCTGTCAACAGACTTTTATTTTTTTATAAGCATTGATTGAATATGGATTTTTTAGTATCTATTTTAAATAACATGAAGGATCAAATTTATTAACATGCAATTTTACCAGTGTAGAAAAATTATGACTTTTCTCCCATTATTAGGAGATCTCCACCTGGGAAAGAAAATAGACATATTTCTTCAGTACACCTGAAGAAGAAAGAAAACAACATTTTAATGTCATTTCAGTGCTCTTTTCAAGCTTAAAAGTAATCTCTCCTTTTGTGTAAGGGGAGTCTGCCTGCAGTAGGTTTGGAATATGAAGAGGGAATAGAAAATTTGCAGCCCTGGAAACCACTGAGCATTGTCAGTGAAACTTATATTCATAAGGTCTGGTGAATCATAGCTCCTGCTTCTGGAGGTTTTCCAAGTATAATATTTCTACGTGGCTTCCTGGTACACTATGATCTATTGCTATCCTTTGAATTAATGCAGGACATTTTTTCAGAAGTTAGTGACTTTTTTTTAAACGCTGATCCTATTTGTACCTATTTTAATAAATATATTTAAACATTTCAAATATTTTGTATTTGGGAGTTTTCCTCGGGAGATGTGCATAGCCATCTTCCTGCACCAATCACAATGAAACTTTTCCCTTCTGATCTTTTGCACACTAATTTTATATGGGAAATAACACCCAAACATTTCTTACTATTTATATTGATATAACAAAACAGCAAAATAAATTTAACTTCCAAGCTTTCATATCCTAGTGGGAAATGCTTTTTAGCCAGACAGGCTTTTTTACACAAGTAGAAGCTAAACGGATAACTCTTCTCGGAAACTGAAAGTCTCTCTCGCTGAAGCACCTGTCTGTGACAACATGGAAGAGTGAGGAACACCGATCTTCTAAACTAGAAGGTATTTTGATATTCAGTGATGTCCTGATGATGTCAGTATTATGCTTGCCTGAGGACCTCTCCCACAACCCAGCGTTTGAACCTGAAGTGGGAGAAAGGAGGGTGTTGAGCTGGCACCATGACTACTGCTTTGGTGCTACCCAAGAAGACAGCCATTTACTCCGCAGGTACTGCCATTCAAGTCAATGGAACTGTGCATTTGTAAAGAAACCCTAAACCTCCAAGGGTCAGCATGTGGGCATAAATCAGTGAAGAATAAAATATGTATTTCATTTTGTCTACATATTCTTAGCACTCACCAATGCTTTTGATAAAAATGTGTACATCGTTTTTTTTTGTTTGTTTCTTTTTTGCACATATGTATGTTTACAAATGGAATAAAAGATTTAATAAGAAAAACTGGAAGTGCAGAGTGTTGTACGTTGAATCAGCAGCTCTGAATAGTTCCTTGCATTGTCAAAGTTTAGTTTAAAAGCTGCTGGACTAAACTCTGAGTTGGTGAAAGAAGATTAAACAATGCCTTAAAAAAAAGTCCTCCTAATATTTGTTGCCACAGTAAATCAAATGTGTTGTATATTGAGATAGACTTACCATAATTTTTCCTATAAAAACCATGAAAAATGAGTTTCATACATGCTAAGCTGATTCTCTACTGCAAGAAAAATTCAAATTTATTCTGGCAGTTCTGAGAGATCTTGATGATTTCATTAGTAGGTATACAAAGCTTATATTCAAATCTTTAGTCCAATTTGAGGCACAGGGAAAGAGAGGGAAAGCATGAAGAAAAGGTAATTGTAGACCTTCTCTCCTGACTTAAGGCTGTTGTTGCAAGGAAGAACCTGAGAATTATTGAAATACCAGCTTGAGACCCTTTAAAACTATTTTTAAGTCGCAATGTGAATTAGAGGCACTTAAAAATTTACTTCCAGTAACTAAAGAAATCATTCTCTTCCTTGCAAACGTGTTCATTGCTTAATACTATGGGGGTTTTTTCTATCCTTCAGTTGTGTAAGAACTTGAATTTTGCCAGCCCATGAACTTGCCTAGTCACAGTTAAACAGACTTTTGAAAAAAACTGATCATGCTATAGTTGCAAAGACTCATGCCACACAGGATGAGTGGAAGCAGATGATAAAAGTAGCTTGACAATATGTTAGCATACTAATAACAGAAGCCGCAGAATGGACATCTTCATGCTCTCTAAGGAAAGCTGCCTCTTCATTCTGAAAGTCAGCAAAACTCCTATGGAGATGTGTGTAGCATATTCTATGTTTTGGGTTTTTTTTCTTTTCCCTCATGTGGCAAACCCTATAGGTGGGTTTGAAGGGGAAGTAGTTGTCGTGGTTTAACCCCAGTCGGCAACTAAGCACCACGCAGCCGCTTGCTAACCCTCCCCCCCCGCTGGGATGGGGGAGAGAATCGGAAAAAAAAAAGTAAAACCCGTGGGCTGAGATAAAGTCAGTTTAATAGCACAGCAGAGGAAGAGAAAATAATAACAATGATAAAAGAATATGCAAAACAAGCGATGCACAATGCAATTGCTCATCACCCGCCGACCGATGTGCAGCCAGTCCCCGAGCAGCGATTGCTGCCCCCCAGCCAACTCCCCCCAGTTTATATACTGAGCATGATGTCATATGGTATGGAAAGCCCTTTGGTCAGTTTGGGTCAGCTGTCCTGGCTGTGCCCCCTTGCAGCTTCTTGTGCACCTGGCAGAGCTTGGGAAGCTAGTTTAGTATACTAAACTAGTATACTAGTTTATACTTCACTAGTATAAACACTACTCAGCAACAACTAAAACATCAGTGTGTTATCAACATTATTCTCATACTAAATCTGAAACACAGGGCTATGCCAGCTACTGGGAAGAAAATTAACTCTACCCCAGCTGACATCAGGACAGCAGTTAAAATGTGAGAGGGGCTGCTTTAGCTTTTAGGGTTGCTGTTACTTTCGTTTTGTTTCCCACTGAAAGCAGCAGAAGCTTCACAACCCACCCCCCACCATGAATCTCAGCCCTTTCTGAGGAGGAGAAAGGAGAACTGGCAACCAGGCACACCTTGCTCCCTCTAAAAATGTAAGAGAGCATTGCATAAAGAGCAAAACAATCCCCTATTAGAAAGTATGTTTGGTATATAACAGGAACTTCCTGGATATGTGTATGACTCTCCACTTCATCTTAGGAGATTTTTTTTTTTTTTTTTGAAACATGGGTTTAATTTTAGAGAAATGGCAGTGGAACGATTGCTACCTCAAAGTGTGGGACCCAGACTATGGACACACTTGAGCAGGCATCTCTCCGGCATGTGTCTTGGGAAAACCTTCTCGAAGTAAAGGTATAGCTCTTAGTTTAAGACCCTTTTTTCTGGAGACTGAACCGAGTAGCTAAGTTAAACTGCTGCTTTTCTAACCTAACCTACATTAAGGATGTTTTGAATGCACATCCCAAGTTGTATTTTATAATTTCTTGAAAACAAATAAATTTTTGAACCATGGGAGATATTTGGAATGGATTTGAAAAAGGAAAGAGCTATGCATGGTTGTGTTTCTCTCTCTAGGAAAGCATCGCAGACATGATGAAGGCAGGAGACAGTATCATTTAATAGATACTCTACGTGGTGATTAGAGTTAATCTATTTCCGATGCAATGTGATTTTCACACGGAGTCACGGTATTTGTTCCTCTAATATGTAAGACAGGAATAGCAGACCTATCTTCTTCCACGTTTCTCGCATATTAGATAGTGTCTTCGTAATAGTTGAGCAAAAGCCAGTAACAGCCAGTGGAAGACAGCTCCACTGTCACACCTTACCTTATAGTGCATATTGTTAGGCCGCAAAGCCTTAACAGGAAAAAGTAACATTTTACTACATTTCTCAGAAATAATGTTAGATGTGAATAGAGAATGTGATAACCTAACTGATGGTATTTCTCTACTCAATAGTTTGCTGAAAGCCACGACCCTACTGAACGGGGAGCAATGCTAGCTATGGTATGATGCCATTTTCAAGCAAATGATACAGCGTAAGTTCCAGTCAAAGAGCTGTTCTTTCATTCATGGGCTCCAGGGTGTGAATAAAATTGAGGAAAAAGGTGTGAGTGTCACACCTGTTCTTCATGTATGTAAAATGTTAACAATTCACTTTTATTGTATGCGAGAAGTATTTTCCTTCACAAGCATACCTAGTGTACTGGGGGTCTCTTGAGCACTAACAGCTGAAGAGGTTAGGCACCACCTGCACCTGCAAATTCGAGCCCAGACGCCTTACAGAAGGTCACCTACAACTAGGGTGTCTTTAGGAGGGGAAGGGGAGGGGGAGCGAGCGGCTGCATGGTGCTTAGTTGCCGACTGGGGCTAAACCACGACAACAACCAAGCAGGGCATGTGCTCCTGTCCTGCTTATAGGAGAGACAGATGGCCTCTGCATGCCTCCTGCAGTTTGCTGGAGGCTATCTCAGTCCATCATCCCCAGCCTGTGCGGTACCAAGTGTGTGTCTCTCATCCCTCGGGGGCAGGCTCAAAGGTGACAAAGTTTGGTGGGATGGAGGATCTCTCCTCTCGAAAATGCGACAGCAAAATGGCGAGAGTGGGAGCCGGTGGGGGCGAAGGCCTACGACAGGGCACTTCTTTCCCCTCTTGATCTGGGGAGGAATGGGGAGGTCTCAGTAACCGGGGATATTGCAACAGGCACAGCTGCCATGCAGTGGTGACTGGCAAGAAATCTCTCCTCACCAATATTTTTCTCCTAATTAAGCATAATTGATAGCTGTGGACTTTGGTTTCTTTTTCCTTCTATTAGCAAGGGAAGATACATTCCAGGTAACAACTGGACTAAGGAATAAGTAAAATGTCAGTACCCAGCACAGGTTTTCCCAAGAGCACCGGTCAGTTGATATTTCACCGGGCAGCATCACCGGAGAAGCGGGGGGAGGAAAGAAAGTTGTTTTCCTTTTTGGTGGTCCGAGCCTTACCGGTGCAACTTCTCCACGGCGATTCCCCCCGACGATCCACTTCGGCACCGCAGCTCTCCCCGGCTCTCCCGCCCGCCTCACTTCAGCGCGCCCCTAAACCCTGCGGAGCGAGAACAAACCCGCACTCGTGCAGGGGGCGGCGGGGGCCCGGCCTCGCCCCTCGCCGCCTCCGGCCGCCTGGCCTGGCCCGGCGCCCCCG
>VYZW01023654.1:284347-307389 GCA_013401315.1 Balaeniceps rex
AAAAGCAGTTTTTATGATAAAGCAATATAGAAAACTGGAGTTCTTGGTTAGAAATGCTTCTGTTACAGGCACAGCCCTTTCCTTAAGAGATTTCTTTTGCAGAGAACTTCCCTCAGTCCTTTGGTGAAACTGTGTTCTGCGCTTCTTATAATGGCTTGTTAGAGCACATGCAGATCTGAATGGAACAGAAGATTTTTGAACCTTTCCTGCTCTCAAGAAATATCCATAAAATCTACTGACAACAAGTACGTCCCAACCCCTTCCTACACTTCTCCATAAAGAAAAGGATCACCTGCTGGGGTTATTGGTTTCTATTTTAGGTGAAGTGGCAGATTGGTGTAATGTGTTTTCAGCTCTGGAGCTGACCATGATTTTGATTTCAGATTTTTATTTTATCGAGCAGGTATTTTTCTTTGTTTTTAATAGCTTCCTTGTTAAACCCTCATGAATTATTGGTGGTTGCCTTTGCAATTTGACATTCTTAGATGCACTCATTATACTCTGGCCTTTAGTTCAAACAATATTGCTTTCCATTTGACTCCATTTTGTGGATGAGTTGTTTTTCTAAAAAGGTCATTATCTCACAACAGGCCTTACTAAAAAGACTGTCCCCATCTTTCCTATAGGCCCCCTTTAAGTACTGAAAGGCCGCAAGAAGGTCTTCCCGCAGCCTTCTCTTCTCCAGGCTGAACAGCCCCAACTCTCTCAGCCTGTCCTCGTAGGAGAGGTGCTCCAGCCCTCGGATCATTTTCGTGGCCCTCTTCTGGACCTGGTCCAACAGCTCCATGTCCTTCTTGTGCTGAGGGCTCCAGAGCTGGATGCAGTACTCCAGGTGGGGTCTCACCAGAGCCGCGTAGAGGGGCAGAATCACCTCCTTCGACCTGCTGGCCACGCTTCTTTTGATGCAGCCCAGGATACGGTTGGCCTTCTGGGCTGCAAGTGCACACTGCTGGCTCATGTTCAGCTTTTCATCCATCAGTACCCCCAAGTCCTTCTCCGCAGGGCTGCTCTCAATCCCCTCATCNCACTACCCTCTGTTTGCGACCATCCAACCAGTTCCTTGTCCACCGAACAGTCCACCCATCAAATCCATATCTCTCCAATTCAGAGAGAAGGATGTTGTGGGGGACCGTGTCGAAGGCTTTTTGGAAGTCCAGATAGATGACATCCGTTGCTTTTCCCTTGTCCACTGATGCAGTTACTCCACCATAGAAAGCCACCAGGTTAGTCAGGCAGGACTTGCCCTTGGTGAAGCCATGCTGGCTGTCTCGAATCACCTCCCTGAAGTTCTTGGTCCATTGTATAATGCTGTATGTAGGATGATCAATAATCCCTCTGATTCTTACTGCAGACTAATTTAAAGTCTGTAAAGTAAGACCTGTCTCTTATGTTAGTGGGAGTAACTGCAAGTAAAGTACTTGGTAATTCTTGAATTGTTCCCATTTTGGGGCCTGTGTGGTAAAAAAAGAGGGGTAGACTCTATTTTCTGGATTCTTGTCATTCTCAGGACTCTTGTTCAAAGATTACCACTATATAGTATAGACAGTTGTGTCAATGTTTATACATGTGTCTTTACACAGGTTCATTTTCAACAGCTGCTGGGCTGTTCATCTGCTGACTCTGTCTGATCTTACCTGCAGTTTCTTACAATCATTTCTATTGGACTCAACAGCCACAGCAACCAAGTGTCATTAGCAACATTAGCTAGTTCTGCCTCCTTCTCCAGGGCATTACAACACACACTCCCAAACAAACCCTTGCAACATTTTATTGCTTAACTGTTTTTCTTGGTTTTGATGAGGAAAAAAAGATTTTCTGCTGCGTTAGTTCAATCCAAGCAGCAAGCTCTGGGGAATCGCACTGTGGTGGTATGGGGAGCTCAGCTGCCCTGACCGTGGCGTTGATAGAATGGAACAAGGGTCTGCATATAAAGCGCTGCAATTTACTTAAAGTGCTGATGGAGGTAGGTTTACTCTTGTGACTGACAGATGAGCTCTGCAAGTCTTGCCATGGTCACTTAAGTGTCATCACCCCCAGCATTACCCTGAGTGTTGCTATCCCAGAGTTAGGATGGCCTAACATAGCCATCAGAAGAGAGCAGGTGCCCACCGTTCAGCTGCTCCAGTTAGTGTCCGGCATTTTAGCTCAAAGCCCCATTCACTGGCAGAGCAAAGGGCAGTAGCTTTGCATTGGAGTAAAGGGCTGTGGGCATGCGTTCCCTTTTGCCAGTTCTTCTCATCAGGAGGAATATACAGGTGGTAACACTTTACATCAGCACAGCATTATTACTGAAGGATATTTCTGAAAGTGTTAAAAGATCGGTCTGTGCACTAGATCACCTCCAGTTTGAGAACAATCTCCCTTGTGCTGGCTTTGCTATGGTGGTGGTAGCCTCTGGAAGAAGGACAGAGCAGACAAGTCATAATTTACACTACAGCAGCAAGGTTCACCAGAGCACCTCCTAAATGAGGGGCCTTGAATGCCCTAAAATGAAGGCAGCATAATGCCGAACGTTGCAGCTAAGGTCTCTGGGATCTTAGGGCAAGGACTTAAAGCACACTAACATGCATTTTTCTAGGATTTTTTTGGTTGCATTAAACTTACCTGAATGAATTGATTCTTTCTTCTGCCAGGGAGGAGCTTTTGTCTGAAGACCGTAGAAAATGTGTACACTCTTCTGGAGATGGTCCTCTTAAATGTGCAATTAGAAAAATGCCTTCCTTTCTCTAATGATTTTAGGAGAAGAATGCATTTTCCATATCCCTTCATTTTCCTTGATTGCTGCTTCTCCTTCACCATCTGCTCAACTGTGACCTCCTTTCTGGGTTGGAAGTGCTACAGGATCTTTCTTTCAGACCTCATCTGCCTCATTTTTAAGTGTTTGCTGAAGTGGTTCATGCAATTCTTGGCAAGAGATCACTCCCTGCCCGTGTGACTTGGTGGATTTTTGACACGTCTCTTGCTATTTCATCATGTGTTGCAAACTTTTTCATATGAGAGTGGAATCACTGGTGGGAAGTATGGACTGCATTAATGAGTTCTGTTTCACAGCTGATCCATGTTTAATGATTGACATGCATATGTATTTTAGTTTCACTTGTCCTGTCTTATATCTCCGTTGCTGTTTTCTGTCACACTCCCACCTTTTGCTTTTTATGTGCGTACCAAGAAACAGATCCAGCTGGTCTATCAGCTAGCTGCTGCTGAAAGAGGCAGAGGCGCTGTCTTTCCCCTGCCCTGGCTGTACTGCGCATTCCCACTGCTTCCCTCTTCAGTCCCTCAGTCTTTGATTGTCATGTAATATGTAACAAACAAACCAATTAATTTCATGTTACTTGGATTTAAAATTAATCTGTGAGATTATCTCATTATAAGAATTTTTCTGTGAAGAAGTGAGGAATTGGAGACAACTTCTTACGTGTTTTGGGCTCCCTAACACAGACAATACAGATCCACTAACTGGTTTTATTCATCACAGAATGGCAGAAGCTGGAAGGCCTTCTGGAGATCGTCTAGTCAACCCACCAGCTCAGAGGAGGGTCAGCTTGAGCAGTCAGGTTTTGAATATCTCCAAGGATGAAGACTCCACAACCTCTCTGGGTAACCCATGCCAGTGTTTGACCACCTTCACAGTAAAAAAAGTTTTTCCTAATGTCTTGAAAATAAGTGTTTTCTTGCGTTTAAGGCATTTTCTTATGTTTAAGCTTATCTCAAACTTACAGGTCTGTCTGCAAACCTTAAATGATTGTATATTTTCTCTGTGCTTAGATTTTTGTTCCTAAACATCCCAAGATAATATGAAGGGACTACAAATACATATGCCACAACATAAATATGCCACAACACATACGAGGACACCCACTGGATACATGGGTTTGCTGCCATGCACATTTTACTGAGAGCTCTGTTGAGAGAACAAAAGCCCTGCAAAGATCTAAGCAGGTGCTTCATTTTAGGTACTGAAAGCAATTCTTCGAACTCTCTTTTGTCCAAATAAAGACCAAGGGAGTGCAATACTTTGTTTATAAATAGGTACAGTTAGTTTCCTGTAAGAAATGAGCACCTGTGTCTGGCCTTAGCTTATTGAAAGCCAGAGTCCCGCTAGAGCATTACTCATTGGAAGAGCATTCTGGTATCATGATTAAAGTTTATGATCTGCAGGTTAGACTACTGTAATTTGATCCGAGTTTTCCTTTAAAATGGTCTGGGAGCTATAGCGTTAACAAATGACATCTGTCTATTGAGTTGAGGGAAGGTAATGCATCTGGTAGCTCTCACCTTCATCCAGTGCTATTGTCTGGGAACTCAATAACTACAGGTAAAAATTCTTATTCCTGTGTTTACACAGATGTTAGTAGTCTCCTTCCTGAACAATCTTTGCTTACTGGCTGTGGCTAATTATTCCTTGTTCTAGATCCAGAGGAATTGGAAAGAGTCAACATAGTTCAGAAATCCTATTTATGTAATACTTTCCAAATCCTTTTGTTACTATATTCAGAACAGAAATAATTGATTTGTTTAATTACTATGACTTCTATCTTTTATCATAACATTTTGGATTATTTTTTATTGTTTTGCAGGATGCTTTGCTTTGCTGTGAGAATAGCTGATTTCTTGGCTAAATGTAGTTTTAATTTTTATGTAGCTAGCTTAATAGCCATGGTTTCCACAATCTGTGTTTTGATAGCACTGTGACAGTGCAGGTTATATCTATGCCAGTTAACAAATCCTGTAGTGTTCTGTGACTGAAAACAGACTGAGACATGCCCAACCTGTTGTACTGCATTCATTTGGGTGACCTGCCCCAAAAGTTATTTGACACATCAGTAAAGAAGAAATACTGAAAGCAGCTGGATCCAGTTTTTGTGATGTCTCTGCCTGCCCAGCCCCTCTGAACAAAATATTTTTCTACAAAAAAAGAATTATTGGGTAGGATAACAGTTGTATGGTATGAATGCATGAGTCCAATTTCTTAAGAGGAGAAAGCAGTTAATGCCTCCCAATAGACAGTACAGAGAGACATCATGGATGAGATAAGGGTTCTGCTCTGTATGAAATTGTTAGGGAGAGAGCTCAGCCATCAACACAAGAAAAAGGACCTGTGCAAAGAAGGTAGGGTGACTGTATCCAGCTGAAAGATTAACAAACTTGAGAGTGTTATGAAATATGAGATAAGAATGGGGTGGGATTGGGCATCTCAGGCCGTCATTAAAATGCTCTAAAAAGTAGTTGTGGTTAGAGATTCTTTTCCTATGCCTGTTTCTGTTGCTTTTCTTGGTAAGTTGTCTCAAAGAGGGGTTTAAATAGAGTTTCAGAGTGCTTGTGTTTTAGGTTGGGCTCTGCAGAGAATGTGTCAGGAGATCTTAAGGTGCATGGTGGTACCCACAGCCCCCAAAAGGAGCCTCTCTGGGTCCTTTAGAGTCAGAGTTAGAGACAATGCTTCATATTCACCTGGAAGTCCTTAACAGACTTGTCTCCATAGCCAGGAATGGGCCTAGATTGTCATATTAACTGTCCCAGAATGTTGTTTTATTTTTTTAACAAAAATTATTATACCAAGGTAATCTTAACTGTCAAACTGGGATGTGTATGCTTTGCATTGTATGTGGTTTCCTTTTATGTACTACTTGTCATTAACAGTCTTGGCATGACTGCTTCCCAGGTAGTAAATATATTCTGGCATCATTAAAGCAGTTCCACTTCCCTCGCAGGCAAAACCTCAGAGACGGTATCTCTGGAAGGAGACGCTGGAACTGACCCAGAAGCTGCCAACTGCTATTTGTCTGTTAACCACTACGTCGGGTACCATCTTTCTGAATCACGATCCCTGACCACCTCTGAATTAACATTTACAGTGACCTGCTCTGGTCCATAGGTCATTACTTTGGCAATTGTAAAAATCGAGTTATAAAAAATGACTGTATTTTTTCATCTTATTTTTTAGGTCATTATATATGCTCAGCTAAAAAATGAGTCGGAGAAAGCACTTTGAAGACTTGTGTTTCATCTATGTGAAAATCCATGTAAAACAATATAACTTATTTAATTCTTAACAAGGTAGCTGACTTCCCTTACAAGGTATCCATATGGGATGCACTTCTGAGGATATACCCCATTAGTTCTGCTGCTTCAGCCAATGTTTATGGACAAATTCACGGATCCTGATCCTGTTGCTGCCACCGTGTAAGCAGATTGTATTATCACTGAAGTTTTGGACAGGCACAGAAGCCTGGTTGTATAATTAAAGTTGTAGCATCTGCACAATAGTGATAACACTTAAAATTACTGTGCCTCAGTGTCACCTCCCTATATTGATCTTCAAACCAGCACAAAATTAAATTGAAAATACAAGCAGTTCAGGCAAAAATTCCATTAAGGTCTGTAAAGAGTACAGGATACCGTGGGGTTTCTAGTGCAAGAGCAGGACTACAATATTTTTCCTGTCTCAGGAATGTTGTAAGAGGCATCTTAATATTATGTGATGGGAATGGACATATGTGTGGATAAAATGAAATTATGCATAAGCAGGTAGCCTCTGCAGAAGAAGAGACATAGGTTGTAAACTCTTTGGAAAGCCCTTCTCCCATGCCACCAGATCATTTAAATCACGGAGTATTCTTTGGGGAATGTTAGAGCTGCAAAAACTAGCCTAGCCATAACTTTATGTAAGGGATAAATGAAATACAACTATTAACTCTTGGCTCTTTGGATAATAAAGGCCCAGTTTGCCTTAACAAGGTTGAACTGGATAATTTCTTTCGCAAAAACACTTGGATTCTTTTTTCTGTGTTTTACAAAAAAATGTGTTCAGGTGGCTGCTGCATTCTATATTTGAGCCTTTATTTGAAACAAGATTCAGGGATAACAAATTCTAGTATAAATATTTGGGGAATACCTTGTTTATTTCCAGGACAAATATTATTAAATGGGTTTGAAAGAGAACCATCCAAAGATGAATTCTACCAGTAACAGAAAAACTTTCTAAAAGGAGTGCTTCTCATCAAGCATAACCATACTGCCTAAACAGATGCTGCATAGTGAGATGACTTGACCTTAAATCTAGCCATAACAGAAACTTGTATTCCTCAGTTACTCAGATGGACTGTAGATTTAATTTGATGACTTATTTTATTTATAATAAACTCCTTTAGGAGTGAAACAGTATTCCACATTGGTTCCTTCTCATGTGTTTTGCTAAGTGGCAGTGTCCATTTTATAAGTGGCTATTGCAAATCAAAATGAGCCTGGAAAAGAGACTGGTCTGTACCCAGCCTCGCAGTCAGGGCTGGCTGTGACAGCACTGCGTTGCTGTGGGGGCAGGATTTTTTTGGGTGATGGCTGTGCAGGGGCAGCGAAACAGCACTGCTGCCAGAGCCTGGCACGGGGCAGCCGGGACTCCTTCCTGGGGCCGCAGGGCCTGCGGTGGCCCCACCGGGCTATGTGGGCTGGGGGGTACCTGTGCAAGCCACTGGTCCTGGACTGAGTCCTTCAAAGTGGCGTCGCAGCGCTTTCCACCTCCTCTTCTCATACCCTAGGAATTGCAGCAGGGAGTTTAGTTCCTTGAGCACAGGGAGGAGGAGAGAAGAAAAACAAGCAGTGGTTGGGGGAAAACAGGTTGGTTGTGGCAACGTGGTGTCATGCTATGCAGGGGGTAGGAGCCCTGAAATACCAACTGCTCTTTGAAAGCCTAATGGAAGTCTGCTGCTGCAGCAGAGCCCAGCCTGCCAGGGAAGCAGCGGGTGAGTGGGCAAGTGACGCTCAGCCCCTGGCAAGGGCAGGGCCCACCGCGGCCCTCCTGGGGTAAGTGGAGATGGGTGCGGGCTGGCCAAGGGTGGGAAAGGTCAGGCTCTGAGCGGGCAAACAAATCTATGTCCTGCACCACTTCTGAGAGGGGATCCTTCTCTCCCCCGTTACTTTCTTTGCCCTTCAAAGGATCGATGTATCCTTTCTGACACCTCGTACTAAACCGCAGGTTTAGTCTATAGGTGCGGAGGTGATTTTTGGAAGGAATGAAGTGGTTTACAGTCAGCAGTGCTGCCTTCTCCACAGGTACAACCAATTCCTATACAAGGGGGGCAGAGCTGAGCAGGGATGGGCAGGCTGGGTGGTGTGAGTGCATGCTTTAGGAGTTACACCTCTATGGTTTGGTCACTGAATCATGCCTCTGTTCCTCTGTTAGGTGGCAGGAGTGTATTTCTATCAGGGATTTGCATCAGGAAACATGCCATGGTTTAGCTACTATGTCTGGGGAGAGCTTTCCAGGCTGGCTAGTGGGAGAGGTATGATTAAAACCCTGGTGTGCTTTATATCAGTTCCTCGTTTTTTGTATGATCCTGCTCTCACTGAGGCAGTGGGAGAATTCAGCCATTTGAATGGTGCTTTCGTTGGCATGGCTTGCATGCATTTTTGTCATGTTGATCTGCCCTTTCTTTTTTGCCTGGAGGCCACCCAGCTGCTGGCTGGTGGATGTCCTCAGGTGCAGGAAGCAGATGGCACAGGAGTTTAAAGGAGCTTCTGACAGTCCAGCAGTTTCATGGTCAGTCTGGACGGCCCCAGAAAGCTGGGAGGGAGGGCAGGCGGGTTCTGGTCATGAGCAGAAAGCACTGTCAAGCTTCCAGCCTTACTGAACAGTTTATGTTTTTTAGTTACTTCACAGGAGAAAGGAGCAGAGTGTGGGAAGGTGATACTGGCAACATCACCTATGATTTAGGGTTGCATGGCCACACATCAGGGGGTCTGAAGGCTGCCTGTGTATGAAGACTGTTGGCACAAAGTCTGGGAATTGTGCAGAGCTTCAGGCATGTCCCGCCTTATGCAGAGCCAGAGAGCAGCCCGAGGGCTATAACAAACCAGTCAGACTCAACTAAAAGTGGAACTATTTATGGGAGGTTGTCTATTTTCTCTTGTGACTCGTGGATGTTGTCTCTTGTTCACCCAGGCTCTGAGCCCTATCAGTTTGCACTTAAATATGGCTTTCCCCGGTTTTCAGATCTGCTGTTTTCCCAGAGGAATGTCTGTTCCTGGCATGTAGCCCTCCTTCTCTTTTATCATACTGAAAATCATCTCACTCACTGAGTGTTGGTAGCTTCTGGTAGATGACCAGCAGCTTAAAGATTGCCGACTACCAGACCCCTCCTCTCTGCCTTCAGATCGAGGGCGTTGTGGTTCATTTGATCCTACCCTTTCTGATGCCCTGTGCCTCCAGTTTCTTCATCACAGCCCTTGCCATGATACTGAAATATCTTGCCAAGTAGAGAGCAATGGAGGAGGTTTGTCTTCCTTGCAGTCTGAGGCAGGTGGTACCGGGAATCACAGAAGCAAGTGCGTGCAGAAAGGGTGGTGTTGCGGCATGCGATGCCTACGTGTATCCAGTTCTCATATGCCTAATTGTCATGGACAATGCCTAAGCACATGTGCCAATGCTGTCAAGATCAAGTGCTGTTTTTACATATACTCTCCAACTTAGCCAAATACTGTACTTGCAGGGAGATTTTCGCAAGAAAATCTAAAGGATTAGACTACATAATATCCATAAGTGACATTTCAAATACAGATGCACAGCACTTTGTTTAACTTCGTAATTAGTAACTGATATAGGTACTATAAAACACAACTTTCTTGCGTTTTTTTTTTTAATAGGAATTTAATTTGCCATCTTTGAAAAAACTTGATTCTGTATGATTCCGCTCTCAAACCAAGCCTCACGCTTGCATAATTTTTTGAATCATTCAGAACTGCAATAAATTTATACATTTGTCACTGCAAGTGTGCCATGGCTAATGACTGATGGCTAATTTAGTTGTTGTCTCTTAAGTTCTGTTATTGTCACTTCAGGTCAGAGAGATCAAAGGTCTGGTATTTTAAGAGATTTGACGCTTCTAGATAAAAACATTTTGCATTCCATGCATGTCCAATCTCTAAAGATAAGTAGGGAGGAATACGGTAAACCCCTGATATCTCTGTGGAAAGGATAGTCGGAATGTAATTTGTGTAATTACCTTGCATGGTAGCTGTTTGCATTCGACAGCATACCTTTATTTTTGTTTCGTACTTGTTATAAAGCCCTTTGCACTTATTGTTTGTACTGATTATATGAACATTTGATGCCTGCTGCTGTGAAGATTTTGTCATTGAAACAATTGCTTCCTGAGCACTTCAGTTCTTCAGGCAGAGTCCTATCAATGATAATAGCTTTTGGGGCTTTAAACTGAAGTTATTTTAACATACGGTAATGCTACTTGATAGTTTCCTCTGGGAATCCCACCCACTGTGTTAGCTGCAAACAGCTATATGAAGAATGCTGTCCTCATGGCTCAGACACTTGTAATGCTGTCCCACCCAAACTAACCTCAGCGCCAGAGTGACTTCTAATCCATGAACAAGATAAGCAATGGAACTATATGTTACTGTCCCTCTGATTTAAAGGTATTTCTTCCAACCAAGTTAAATAGTAACTTTCTTTGGTTTACTCTTAACAAAAATACAATCGTATAATTATAAAAAGACAGGTGTTCAGTCTCTTGTTGTACAAAAGAAACGCATTGCTGAGTTGCTGTGAACGGGTGGTATAGAATTCTATTAGTACAATCAAATAAAATATGGAGTATAAAAGGATACATTTTCCTAAGTGAAGGAGAAAATTGGCCTACATTAGGTGAAACATTAATGGCAATTTCACTAAAATGAAATTTTCTTAGTGATGCAGTTCTTTCTAGCTGCAGTGTAATTTTAAACTAGAAACTGTCCTATCAATTAATCCTAGCATGATAGTAGGACTGTTTTTAAAAAGTATCGATTTTATCACGCATGTGCATGGATCGCAAAATTCTGGAAATGTCCGAAGTTATCCCATCATGATAATGCAGGATTTTTTGGATAATTTCTTCCGTAATGCTTTTCCCCCTCATTTCCATACTGCTGCTGCTAGCGTTTTGTACCAGATGCCTTTCTGTCGTGAAAGCAACTGCTTCCTAATTTTTTTGTGACTGAAAACTTGTCTACCTTTCCTAAGTGTATCAGTTGGTCCAATAAAATCTATTTCATGTCTCTTCAAATCTTGCCACTTTTCTATCATTAGGCCATCCCACCAACATTACTATTACGAATACCTTTATACGCTCCGTGCTCCAAATACTCCATTTTTTTTTTTGCTTAAATACAGTGCTGTCCTTATGTGTGCCAGATGTGGTTAATGGAGGTGTGTGGCATGGATTCAGTGCTATCTTATTCATTTGATATCTCCACCCCCTGGGGAGTCTGACTGCATTTATATTCCTGTGGAAATCTGTAAAAGCGGGGTCCAATAATAAGACTGCGGGTAGCTGGCCCCATTGCCTACACATACATAAGCAGAGAGAGAGAGAGAGAGAGAAGGCCTGTTCCAGTTCAAAGAAATAATAGGTATCTGCCTTCTCTGTAGAGTTAGAGAAACCAGTGCATGATAGGTAAGAAAAAGATGAGCTTGTTGTTATCAGCTGATAATATTGCTATTTCTCTCCCCTGGCATACAGCAGCAACCTGGATGGATGGAGGCAGTGGCCCTTCCCCTGTTTGCGAGAGAACTTTGCTCTGTCCTGGGCAATCCAGGTGTTTGACAGCTCTGGATTGGTATCTGAAGCTTTGGGTGGGATTCTGTTATCTAAATGTAGCCGTGTGTAAAATGCCACCTGAGATGCCTCGGATGCCTGTAGGTGTCTCATCAGCCCCATATGTCACCTGTTCTTGGGTGGCTAAATAGGACTGGATACCAATGTGTATGTTACTAAATTCTTTTCCCATGTCTGAAAACAATATGCAAAGACAAGAGCAATCTGAGGTCACCACCACTGGTTTCGTTGCCTGGATCCATTCAGCCATCTGCTTTAGGCTCTCATTCTCATCATATGTCTTCCGTGGTACGGTTTTATGCTTGAGTAGGTATACTGGTGGCCAAAAGGAGCAATGCTTTTACTTTCTTTGGCCTTGGCATCACTCTCCCACTGCTCCTCTTAGTGCTGAAGCAGTTTGCTTTGGAGTCAGCTGAACAGCAGTGTTGGAGAAACAGACCCAGTAGGAACACGCAAGTGAGAAAGGAAAGTGTCTTCAGCTGGCAGCTACCCTGTGGCTCAGCCCTGTCACAGAACTGCCTGGTTAGGTACCCGCTTGGCCCTGCAAGTTGTCTTTGGCTCTACAAATCCAAAATAATTGAGCTGTTCAGGAACAAAGTGGATCACAAAGGCTGTAAAAGGCAAATATCGTCTGAAGATAAATCATGCACAGTCAAAGGAGCTGGGGAATCTTCCAGGGAAGATTAAATGAACCGAAAAGCAGATCCCTTTGAGGATGTATTGCAACATATGTTCTTTAACAAAATTCTTCCCCTAGAGCCCCCCTGGCAATCTGCAGACCTCCCCAGACTAAACCTTCCTGTACATAAAGAAGGGACAGGCTCTGGAGGCAATCTGGACCTCTGTGAAAAGCCTCTTTGTGCCAGTCTGTGAGGGCTGGAAACTTCTTCGGCAGCAGAACTATGGATGCCGACAGGAACAAGTCCTCCAGCTGGTTTGTCTCTCTGATGGGAGAGCAAGTGGCTGGCTCTGCTGGTGGCTCTGAGACCCTGTACCCCACAGCTGAAGGAGACTGGCAGAGTTACTGGGGTGTCTGGCAAATATAAAGCCTTATGCAGCATTTGGGGCTCGCTCTCCCTAACTGCTTTCTGCTTCTCCTGGTGCAGGAAGGTGGATGGTTTCCAGCTGAAACACTTGACGGAAAATTCCTGCTAAGGGAGAAAAAGTAGGGGCTTAACTCTGGTAAAGACTCTAGTGATGGGCTGGGGTCAAACCTAGTAAGGCCAGGACATGGGCTGGTGCCATCCCACTGCGTGTGTTGTCTGTGCGAGATGCAGAGATGCTTCTGCTGCTGTCAAGCCAGGGGATCCTCACCGCTTCCCTGATTGTTCCCTTCTCACTGCACCAAGTGAAGCTCAGGAAGAAATCAGAGCTCAGCACAGAAACCAAGTTGAGCATGGTTAGTGTTTGGAGAGAAGGCCCTGTAAGGACAATGCAGAGAGCATCTGAATCACTTCACCACCCACAGAAATACTCTACAAATAAAGTTGTGTTGTTTAGTTATAAATTTCATGCTGGAATGGTGTAATTTTGAATGTATATAGGGGAGAGTACCCAAAAATTAGTATTACATCAATTATTAGTGACAACTTTGGCTGAATTTGAAAGTATATCCTAAAGGTGAAAAGCAATCCTTGGATTAACAGGGTTTCTGGATCAGCCCTAGGACTTGTAGGCTTCCTCAGGCATTGCTGAAAAGGGTTTGTTTTCCTTCATTTTTCATATTTGAATTTGGTAACGTTTCTTTCCCGTTGCTAGTGTTACTGTGCCTCTGTTTATTGGTTGCTATTCCTAAAAACAAATCCAGGCTTAGGCTTTCGTGGGAAAAAGATGTGGAGTGGGGAAATGGAGGAAGGCCCTTTGGAAGATTTGTGGCATTTGATAATGTTACAAATGAGGCCAACAGCTATTTTAAAAAGAGCTATTCAAGTGGTTTATTTCTGGCAGAAATGGAGGAGTCCGAAGAAACCCTTACCCGCCTTGTTCTAAGGCTTGGGATGTTCTGCCTGCTGTGTTTCTCCCTCTGCCACATACTTTATCTTCTGTGGGTGTCAGTGGAGGGTTTCATCCTCTCGCTCCGAGATCTGGGTACAGCTTTGCACTTTGCACCTTGCACCTTTATAAATAAATCATCAGTTTTCACAAATGAATCATCTATTGTTTGAGGTGGGCAGAATATTTTAATGGCATCTAAGTTAAGAATCGTGATCATTCAAATGTTTGTTTTGTATTTTTGGCCTGCTGTAGTTACAATTTACGTCCAAGGAGGTATAAAGAAGAAATAGGACAAAAAGCCTAGCGGATCTGCAGTTGTAACAGAGACACACGCATCCTCAGTATTATTATTCATGACTCTTGGTGTAACCGTAGGACGGAGGAGTCACATTCTTTGGCAGCTGAGGTGCTGGGCACTGCTGAAACACAGGACTCAAATGGCCCAAAGATTTTACCTGACAAGAAATAACAAATGGAGGTAGGTAGTAGAACACAAGGAAAGGGCGAAACGTTAGGACGTGAGGAGATGCTTACGTGCCTGGAGCTCGCCTGGTTTCCTAGCTGTATCAGCTGGTCATCTCAAAGCTGTTGCTGCTCCCTGCAGACCTTGCCACAAACAGAGCTGGAGGCAGTCTCGCTTGCAGCACATCCACCTCGATATTGTGGTGGACTGTGGACATCTCGTAACGTACATCTTGGAGCCTACTGTTTTAATAGTTCTCTCTGTGTTGTATTAAGATCACGTAATTGAGGCTTTGTGGATCCTTTCTGGCAAAGAAGACCCCTTTGGGCTCAGCACTGCACTGGGAGACATCCAAGGTTTTTCTTTACTCTCTTTTTTGGAGTGGGACCTCCAGGAGCAGTCATGCACCTCATTCCACACTCAAAATAGCAAAGCTCTTTCTGTGGAAAAGTAAACTCTCACAGTTCCCGAGGAAAGAAATGCTACTGAATAGTGCTGTGTGGGCTTCAGTACCACGCATATGACAGGGAGGACACACTTCAAAGTACAAAAGAAAGGATTTAAAGATTGTTTAAGAAAAAGTTAATGAACGTGATGGATTAAACAGGAGTAAAAGCATCTCTCCTGGCCAGTGCCACCAGCTTGGCTGAGAGTGGGTTGAGAGGCAGGGTTGGCTGCATTGGGAGGGCAGAAATACACACAGGTATAGGACATAGGGGTGCCTGGGATTATAATATGGTCCCTGGCTCAAATGGGATGCCTACGTGCTCATTGAATCCCACCCACAGAGTCCAAGGAACGTGTCTCAGGGAGTTTGGTACACACAAAGACTTTATACAAACACAGTGATGAAGGGAGGGGGGTGGAGGGTGAGCCTGCAGGGGTCTTTGCTGGGAACTGCGCTCTTGTATTTAGCAGCTTTAGCAAAACTTCCCCGTGAGCATTTGCATCCCTAGCATGTCATATGCTCACTGAAACCAGTTTTCTGCTGCACTTGCCTTCCTCACATCCCTTGTCAGGACCGTTTCTGCTCTGGTGCTGACAAAATGTTGCCAGCTGGTGATTGCTACTTCGGGGCAAGGACAGATGATTTTATATTTCGTAACGAATGTTTCACAGGATTTGCTAAAATTAAGTTTCCTTCCCAGCTAGCTTCCCCAATTTGCTTTACTGTTGTCTTTTTTTCATGTTCATGGCATCATGTTTCAGACTAGATTTAAATTCTGAATTTGACAGGGCTTGGATACATTTGTATTTTAAATATACATTGGTCCTTCCGTCAGATCCCATTCACAGAGGTTTAAAACACACGTTCCATCCTGGGCCAGACACGAGCTGTATGGTTGAGGGACTTTGTTGCTCTGTGTTTACATACCATCGAGCTCAATGGCACCTGATCCTGACCGAGCGGGCCCTTTGGTACTTCTGTGCTATAAATAATACCATCGTCCTGTACCTGGTAAATGTTTTTAAGCTGAGTCCCTAAGTGCTTGAAGTATAAGTGCTCGGATGTTATGCTACAATTATGTTGTAATGGTGTAGTATAGCGGATACTCTTAAGACAATTCTTGCTCTCATGTGGTTGGAAATTTCTCTGGAAATGCTAGTAATGCTTTATTTTCTGAAATGCAAAGCCCACGTACGAGTTCTTTTCCAGCGAGGACAAACTCCAGCATTGTTCCCTCTTCAAATGCTTGGCCTCTGCGAATCACCTCCAGTTAGATACATCAGTGATGTATTAAGGGGCTTTGTTGCTCCCTTATTTTCTTCTGAGAGTAACTCCAAAAAAGGCTTTTTCAGAGTAGGAAAATTGTTTCAATCATCTTTTCATTCAGTTTTGTGGTCTCTTTCTTCATTTCAGTGATTAAGGACTTGGCAGGGCTGGACTTCTTTTTTGGTTTGGAAGATAGCTTTGGTTTGGAACATCCCAAAATAAATGATGTCCAAAAGTTTCCTCTTTGTCTGCTGTGATTTCAAAGCAATTTTCGTGGCTCGGTTCAGGACTGCCTAATAGAAGAAAATGGAGCAATAATTACTGCCTGCAGAGCTTCTAGCACAGCAGTTATTTAACTAGCTGCAAAATAATTTAAGGAACCAGCAAACCTCTCTTAGAAAATTTCTGGTTCCCTTAAGAACTGTGTACTTTGAGCCAAATGCTTTTCCTTGAGCTGGGCACATAATTCCCGTGGCAGTCAGACGGCAGCCACGGCCCCAGCGTGCCAGGCGTGGGAAGAGCAAGGGCACCGTGCGCAGTCCTACCTGTCTGAGCTGTGAAGCTCACCCCCATCAGCGCTGCCCGGTGTGATAGGTGTTGTGGCTCCCTGTCGCTTCTGAAAATCTTAATGGTGCACTCCTCTCAAACCCTTCCAGTGACTTAAAAAAAAAATCGGAGTATTCATGCCTCTGGGAAACCCACCGCGCTCACTAGATTCAGACCTCAATCTTGGCCCTGGCTGCACAAAGCAGACAGAAGGCTGCCCTAACGGGGCAGCCAAGATTTCCTGCTCATGCAAGGGAAATTTCGCAAGAAGCACAGCCAGCACATCGCCGGCCAGCCGGCAGCACGGGGAGTGGGGCGGCCGGGTGAAGCGGCTGATCTCTGCCCCGGGCCTCGCTGGGGGCAGCCCCACTGGTGCCCGCTCCAGGAGGAACTCAGGAGGGGGACGAGAGGCTTCAGTCAAGATGATTTCAACCATTAGCTGAAATAGCTTTGACTGTACCTTGCGATAACTGGCCTCAGTCAGGCCGAATTTTTGTAAAATGAGTGTGAAAACGTGAAGCGGCGCAGAGTGAGATTAGCTAGGCAGCACAGAGATCTACAAACGGGCTTTGTCACATGCCACAGCTTGCAGAGCATCTCCTTCCGTTTTACAGGTGTAGCCACAGAAAACCAAGGCGCTGCAAAACAAAGTCGTAACTAAAGTCTCTGGTGGGTATAAAACTTTAGTTACATAATTTGTTCTGTTGACTAAAAAGGGCTGTTCATTTGCCCAGAATTAAAAATTTATGTACACATTTGTAATGTTCAGAGCTAATGTTATCACGGGGACTTTATTTGTTTTAGTTAAAAGCCAAAATCCTTGTCATTTCAAGGAAAGAAAAACCCACTTAATGGTAGTAATTAAAAGTTTTTTAGGCTGTCAGCACATTAACAAAAGTCTACATGTTTTGGAAATAGGAGGCTAATGGTAGTCTTGTAAACCCAAACAGAGCTAGTTAAGAGTGGGGTTCCTGGAGGGTCCGAGGGCACGCTCGCAGTGGCAGGTATGGCAAAACCCGGTCAAGCGTTCTCCTGGCTACAGGCTGCTCATCCGTGGTCGGGAAGCCAAACGTGTTGAGGGTTTGCTCAGGGCGGTGAGAGCGCTGCTATGCAGCCTCTTGTCTGCAGCTGTCTTGCAGCTGCAGGGATCAATGCTGAAGCACTTCAAGCCTGGCTCTTGCCTCAATCTTGGTAACCACCCATGTCCTCGTGTGATTCAAGGGGCCAAAAGCCACAGGCTGCCGATTCTGGCCTATGGGGGAGTTTAATCGGATGGAAAGTGTTTAGTAGGTGGGGATGTGGGACATGACGTCCATAGAACAGGTTTTTGCTGGTGCTTTTGGTGTCCCAGGGGGTGCCATTATCCCAGTAAAGACGTTAATGAATGGTGTTTTCCAGCAGAGAGAGATTTTATTAACACTTGTGTAACCTGGTATGTAAAATCTTAACTTCTTAAGGGGTCAAGTCCAAAGCATCCACGTTGATCATTTCAAAGGAAATGGCAAAGAAACAGTGACATGTACCTAATCATTTGATCTAAAGCGAGGCAAATGAATGTAAAAAATAATGATCGTTTGTGAAAAATTGATTTGTTTCATTCCTCTTTTGTGTTTAAGTTGGTTTGTATTCATTCTATATTGGGAGGATTCACATGTAGTAAGAAATTACTTCTTAAGTTTGGTAAGAATAAATTGTGTCTTCTCCCACTGCCTACCCCCAAAATAAAGACTTACAAAGAAACACCCTTTCCATACTTTCCACAAATAACTATCTTTGCAGAGTGGTGAGTGCTTTCATTTTTAAAGTGTTTCCAAATTGTCTTTGTCCAACTAGCATATTATTTCACTCAATAAATAATGCCCCTATGATGAAAGATGGTATTTTTTTTCCTACTGCAAAGAGCCAACGAAGTTACTAAAATTAAGCAAGTTACCCAAGTTTCTATGTTGTGTTAACACAGGAGCCTTGTTTCCTATTCTAACCCCTACCTGATAAACTTGCTGAAAAAGTGTATTTATTCTATAATTGTACAAGCGTTAGGTATTTAAGTGTCTAGCCACTGAACAAACCCATGCCGATATATAGCATAGGCAATTCAAATGAGAATGGAGCGGCACTGAAAAAAATAGCCAGGAGTGAAAGAAATAAACAGAAAGGCTAAATAAACAAACAGAAAACAACTTGTGTTAGGAGTGACTGAGTAACAACTCACACCTGCCCTTGCAGAGGATCGCCTCATGGTGTTGACCAAAGGTTCCTGTCTTGCACAGGCACTCATGTTGTTGATGGTTTTCTTTTTTCCAATCCTCTGCTGCAGTTAAGAGAGTTATGTTGGGAGGGTAAACTGATTACTATAATTGTTCATTAATGCACTCTTATTTAATGTACTTTTAGAGGTTTTTTTCTTCAGAATGATGATAAATTATGGTAGCTTCAATTAATGTCACTGCAGCTAAAGGGATGTCAGCATTTCTATTAATACAGCACAATTTTCTGGGGTTTTATAATGAAGCTATAAAAAATTGCTGAAACTTAAGATACAAGGTTCCAGTGTATTTTATGCACACAATATTCCCTTGAATCTGATCTAATTGATAGATATATCGAATCTAATGAGATAAAAATAGAGTGGAGAGAATCTACTGAAGATACAGGTCCCAACTTGTAGAAATGGAAGCATGCTAAGGGGAATACACTGCTTTCTGTTTAGGTTAAACAGAGAGGGGACACAGAACGGTGACGCAGGGACAGTCAGGTGGACCTGCGGCAGTGCAGGCGACGGGCATTTTGCTCGGAGGGCATCTTGCACCCAGGCCTCCTGTATTTATCACGCTTGCCTGCTGCCCTCTGCCCCAGTCCATCCCTCTCACTTTCTGTACCTGGTGCCCCCGATGTCTGGTTAACTCTTGTGGCAAAACAGTCTTGAATTTATTAAGATACGTTACAGTGCCTGCCACAAATGGGCTCTAATTCCTGGAGTTCAGAAGGAGCTTACACACAAAGGCAGCTGAGCTTGGAATAAAAATACAATCTAAGGTTAAAATCAGATCCCAAACTAAGGAGTTGATGGTAGAAAATGCTTTCCCACCTTTAAAACTTGTGCTAGGGCTGATTTGGAATATTTTAGTATCAGATAATTAGTTGAACAACAAAGATAGCTCTAAAGCACTTGGATTACAGCAAAAGAAAGGAAAAACTATGTCTGCCCAGTGTACTAAAGTCTTTCAAAGGTACTGGCAAAGGAGTTGTAAATAAAACCGACCCAAGCTTTTAGAAAAACTTGGTCATTTTCCTCACAAGAGGAACATACAGAGAGAGAATGTTTATTTAATATGTCTTTTTATATATTTTTCTCTTTGGATAAGAGATAATGAAAATAGTAAGGGACTTGTACTAACTGGTTAGTGCAGTACGTCAGCACCGAAGCACCAAGGAGATGTTATTTGAATTCAGATGCAAGTTCTGCAGGAAAAAAGAATGTCTGCTGAGTAACAGCCTGCCCAATCTGTTAACTGAGAGTGACAACATGATGGGGTATGCAGAAAGGGACAATAAAGATACTCTACTTACAAAGCAATCCATTTGGTATCTAATGTCTTTCTGAATATGGAATGGTTTTCTGAAATCATGACAAAACATTGATGAATGGGCACACGCATTTTTATAGCAGTCAATCTCAAGGTAACGAGATACATGAAATTCCTAGTTATATCTTAATCCCATCAATTGTGAGTGTATTCTAAAAATAGAAATGCTAAGAACAAAGAAAAGTCAAGGAGACAAGGTAAGATGAGCTCAGAGCCTCACAGCAGCATTGTTTTCATGCACTAAGGAATAAAGTATTTATTTACTTCGGTCAAAGTTCAAGAGCTCCACAACTTCTCAGCCCATTTCTTCAGTTTCTTTTTCTGTATTCCCCTTGTCTTTCTTAACATCATCTAAAGGGTTCATGGACTTTTCCTTTATTTTCCTAATGTATTCTGCATTATACAGAAAGGTAAACCGTGCCACACAATCCACATGATATTAATGGTCTGCAGCAACCAAGAACGTAGGTTTTAGAAATACAGCTGGGTGGAGACTTTGTTGTTTGACTTTAAAATTGTGCTAGTCATTATTTTCCAATTCTGCCAATCACTGGAATACAAAATTAGAGAGACCTAAAGCACACACATGTACAGAATATTAAAGATTAGGGTGAGGGGTTTTTTCCCCCTGATGGACTTGTGCCTAAAGACCCAGATATAAAAATTATAGCCCTTGCTTTGAGAAGCCTACAGTCTAAATAACTAGCTTGGAAAACTCAAGCTTTGATCAGCAGCTGAATGAGGATGGCTCTGGAGAGAGGCATGTTTGAAACACACCAGGAAAAAAATTCTCCTGCTTCCCTGAGGTAGTCTGCAGTCTCGTTATTCTATTACTCTTCTGCTGGCGCTCCACAGTTCAAAGAAGATAATGATGCTACTTCTGTCTAAAACAGAAAAAGAGGAAAAAAGAGAAGAAAGGAAATGCTATCACGTTAAACTGAAATGTGTTTCTTTTTGAGAAATGATCTGTAGGTGCTTTCAGAGCAAGATTATAAAAATCAGGACCTTGTGCTTACACACGGAGATTTGAAATGGGATATACCAGCTCTCTGCTCCCGCTTATCAGCTTGACTGCAGCTTTTAGCAATCAAAGTTATTGCTACCCGATAGCGGTCTTGGGTAACCTCTGTGAAATGACTAATCCCCTCAATGCAGCCTACAAAAGAAAGGCCTTTCTTCCACTTAGCATTTCCTTGCATTAGGCAAGGCAATGCGGTGCTTTGGGATCCCCAGGCCCTGCACCGCTGCTAGGTACCCAGCAGTGAGAAATGACGATTTTCATCTGTGCTGACTCTTGAGCGGGCACTGGGTTACACGGGTCAGTACGTCTGTCGTCCTGTTCATGGAAGGCCGGTATGAAAAGCAGCTGGGTTACATCTGGATTCTGGACTTCCAGTATTTGGGTGGTTTTTCACCACTGGGCATTGAAAATCCTCTGGGGAATGCACGGGATAGGGCAGAGAAGCTGTCTGTTCAGTCAAGAGCAGCAAAGCAGAAGGCAAGGAACAAGTGGTGCTCCTCTGACCACAAACGTTATGTTTGTAGTAGAGGTTTATCAGTATAATGTAAACAAACAGGCGTAAACACAGACCGTACCTTTCCAACAAAACCAGCCTACTGCTCAGCACTGCCTTACAGTTAGGCAGTGATAGGTATTGATATCAGTGGTTTTATAGTGTTTGTCATCCATGATCTGCAATTCTCAACAGATTCGCAACTTCAGTCATCACACCACTTTGGACACCTTATTATTATCTCTTTACAGGTAAGAACCATTAATGACTTCATGCAGTGGTTTGGATTAAGCAGATCAAGGATGAATTAACTAATTTGCATCAAATCACCCAGGAAATCTATTAAGCGATCAGAACGAGGCATCTTTATCTTCGGGGCTTCTTCGATGTGCAAAAATATATCGCACTGTCTGCAAGGCCCTGCCTCCTGGGATGCAGAACAGTGAGTCCCAGTCTCTGTTACACACGGACTGCACAGATCAAAGGTTGAGGAAAAAATGTTAAATGCAGTTAGAATTATGATAATAATAATTTACAGGTAGCTTGTTTTGTTTCTTGGAGGTATCTCTTTTTTCCTTGGAGGAAATAGTAAAGTATGGGTAAATATCAAAGTTAGCTTAGGCTAAAATACACATAGTCATTGTTTATTATTGTTCTCTGTAGTGCCTAGTAAGCTCATGGGCTGTATACTGGTAAGAAAAAAAGACTTTCGAAGACAAATCTTCCTCATTCATTGCCACCAATTTCTGTTCACCTGGAGATACAAAATGAATGTGTTGCCAAGCCTGGGCTCCCTCCTTTAAATTCTGCACCTTCTTTTTTGCAGACTGCTGGCCATTGTTGTTATTAAGGCAGTGAGGTACTTGATGTTGGGAACGCATCTAACCTTGAAAACCTCTTGGGCCGGACGGCTGAGGCCTGGCTGGTAACACTGAGGTATTACTCAGCTGCGGTGTCTCTCTGATATCGCTGAAACGTCAGACTGATGCTTACCAAGACAAATAAGGGCCACGTGTTCAGCAACCTTACAGTATAGGCGAGTAAAGATGACCTGCCTGAGCAAATATGAGCACGTTCATTCCCAGATTGCAAATGCGGCAATAAATTAATTAGCGTGAGCTAAATATCTTACTAAAGTAGATGTCTGGTCATACATAAAAAATTACGGCAGACACCCAGTGCAGCACCGTTTCACTGAGCCGCCCCATCCCTTCCCGGCCCCGCTGCAGACCCCCGGGACGCCCCGCTGCCAAGCGGCCCCCCGAGCTGAGGCCGGGGGACACCCGGCCAAGCCAGACCAGTTTCGGGAGAGCGATGTCCTGCTGTTAAGCGTGTAAACGTCCTGAATGCCCCTCGAATTTTGTCACACTCCCTCGCCGTGCCACTTGGGCGTTAACGGGCAGGCACGGGGCGAGCGAGCGGCGGAGCGCCGCGGTGCCCGCCCCCCCCGCCGTGCGCTTCGCCCCTGACGCTTATTTGTGGGGGGGAAAGGGAAAGAAAGGAGCAGCGGGAGCGCCCGGCGAGGCCGGCAGGGCCCCGCGGGGCGGAGCGGAGCGCCGCTGGCCGCCCCAGGGCAGCCCCGACGACCCCCGCCGCCCACCCCGCCGCTTTCCCGGG